>DF369501.1:3793-20439 GCA_000787875.1 Solanum virginianum
AATCCCTATGTATGTTTATTGCTCAAGTTTTCTCTTTTTATTTTATTTGGGTTGGCCTTAAATGATATTTTGAGCCCAATTTGTGTTCTTGAAGATTGAATTTCATTTGCAGGTATAAGAAGTGATGCTTATGCTTTGTCTAATGGAGCTGAGGGTCCAACAGCTCAAAATAAACTCCTTCAAGTGGTGTTAGTTTCTCCTCAGGTAGTGAATAAATATAAATCTTTTTTTTTTTTGTCTTTCTCCTTTTAGCTTTGGTATTGGAGGGGCAGAGCTAGACCGTAGAAATATTGAGGGAGGTGATCAAATTTTATTTTACCGAGTATATGACCTTAGAAAGAAAGTAGTGGATGTCGCGTATTAGGGTAGAAGACTAATAGGCTAGTAGCTTTTGATTTAGTAGGTTAGTAGGAGTAGTATTTATCTTCTGCTTATGGGCTTAATTTTTGAGACAAGGTTTTCCAAAAATCTCTCTATCTCTGTGAGGTAGTGGTAAGTTCTACGTACATTCTACGCTTCTCGGACCCCACTTGTGGGATTTCCACTGGGTATGTTGTTGTTGATCCTTTTAGCTTTGGACGTACATGAGATAGTTTTAGGATTGCATTGTGAAAAATAACTAGAAAAAGAACAGGAATGCGTTATACACAAAGGTAATAAACTATTTGTAGCAGGTATAAGTGGAATTCGGATCTTACACTCTCCTTTTGTAACCTGTAGAACTATTAAGGTTTTTGACAAGCAAGTCTGAACTAGTTGGATATACCCCTCATAGTGATATCTGAACTTAAATGAATTGGAATTCACGATGTGGTATTTTCATGTCTATAAGGGAAGTTCAATACAATTTTGCCTATCAAATTACTCACTTTCGCAATGTGGATTTGACTTTTTTTTTTTAATTTCTGGGTGGGGTTGGAATTATGCAATGTTCAATCAATTATTAGTGTCTTCTTCGTACTAGAAGTAATGATAGTATTATCACAAACTAAAGCACATAGTTTTTGCAATGTTCAATCAATTATTAGTGTCTTCTTCATACTAGAAGTAATGATAGTATTATCACAAACTAAAGCACATAGTTTTAGGGAGTGTCTCGTTCTGATTTAGTGTCTCAGTTCTAATAGATATGACACCTGAGCCTAACTCAACATCAAAAGCTAACCTGTAAGGGGAGGATTGCCTAAGGAGACCAAAGGACCAACAACTTCAAATACGGACACGCACACAAACTGATGCCAATATTCTTTTTTTGTGTAAACCAGAGGCTAAAATACTCAGATGCTGCAACTTTGGTATCCTAGTTTTCTTGAACTGCTTAGTTGGTTAGATAGTTTTGCACTATTAACACGTTATTGATGTAAGGGATTGTAACAGGTTATAGATTATTTATATCATATAATTATGGGTTGATGCCAATCTAGTGGCTTGCCTTTTGGATTTAATCGCACTAAAAGATTATCACTTGTACATATATTAGGATGTTTGCTTAACTCTACAGGGCTTTGGAAATGCAGTACGCCATCACAATAGTTTGCTTTAAAGCTAGCACATATCTATTTTATTTCCTCCCTTTTGTTTAGGTTTGGGCTCTTAGTCAATCTGTCAGATTCCTTTGCTTTTGTTTTTACCCGAGGTGAAATATGTTGCTACCTTTAGCCTTAAAATTGAAAAAAATGTGTGGTAAGAAGAACTTTAGAAGCATCCTAGAGCCTGGTCCTCCTGGAACTGTAAAGTGTGCCTCATAGAAAGAACTATGATAGTGGTTCCATTTAGTTTTTTTTTTTTTCTTTTGCAAAATCAATCCTTGTACTTTAGGAAAGTAACATTATTTTCTATAATATAATGTTCAGCAAGGATGGTATGCTAGCTAGTTTGATTTGAGGCTGCCTGCCACTTCTTTGGTGCAGTCTTGGGCTGGGTGGGTTTTGGTTCATCCTTGCAAGTGTTCTGTGTCTAAACTGGGTAGAAATGACTCTGTGAGATCACTAGTTTTGATCATGTTGCAGGGTTCGTGCTTCCAATACAATATTTTGCAATCTTACCAATCAAAGAGGAAGTTCTAAACATGATTCCAAAAATGAGATAGTGAAGATTAAATTTAGATTGTCCATTTCCTTTTTTCTGTTCTTCTTGTATCGGCTTAATTATAATTTATAACTATTGACTAGTTCTGGTGTCTTGACCTATTGACAACACAAACATCATTAACTATAAGCACTAGCTTTGTTATGAGTTGTAATGCATAGGCAGGGTTGGAAATTGACTTAAACTTCTCAATATTCAACTTTCAATCATTTGAATGAAAAGCTCATTGCCAATTCATGGAGCAATGGTTTCAAAGGCGACAATAATGTCTATCAATATTTCACTTTTAAGGGCCGTTTGCTAGGGTGTGTAAGAATAATATTAAATAAAGTATATTAGTAACGTTTGCATTAGTAATACTCGTATTAGTTATGCTTGCATTAATTATGCACAGTGTTAGAATAAGAACAAGAATAATATCTAAATCCTACTTAGAATAGGAATAGGAATAGGAATAGTATATAGAATCTTACTTGGAAAAGGATTGTATTATAGTATCCTAGTCGTAAAAGGAGTCTAATATAGTATCTATAAATAGGATCTTAATATAATATTGTAGAGACAACAACTCAATAATATTGTTCCTATATTTCTTTTGATGAAAGTTTTTCCTATATTTCTTACATGGTATCATAACTTCTATAGTGCTGGTAGAAAATCAAAGAGCCTCCACTGCCGGCAGGCGGCTATGACCCATATATGCTGCTCGTTTGGCCAATGATTATGTCAGCAAAAAATTGGGTCACCATGTATCTTTCTGGTGATTATTTTCTCATATCTTGTATGCGTAGCACTATGTATTTTTCTGGTGAATACTTTCCCATATTCAAGTTGTGTAGCACCATCCCATCTTTTTGGTGGCTACTTTTTCATATTCAACTTGCGCAGTACCGTGCGTCTTTCTAGTGACTACTTTCTTATATGTATTGGGTCATGCCATCATTCTGACCCTATCCATACAATATCTCTTTTTTCAGTGGGGTCGTGTCGTTAATATGATCCTACCTATATAATTTCTATTTTCCATTAGGGTTGTGCCATCATTCCGACCCTACCCATATAATTATCTTTCTCAGTAACGTCATGTCATCATTTCGATCCTACCCATAATTTTATTTCTCAATTTGTGAGCACTTTCAGCCATCAAATCTAATAATACAACAAATGAGCAAGTTTCGACTAGTTTTAAAATGACCTTTTTGGAGCAATTTTGAGATAATCCATATTCCATATTGTCATTCTCCATTGACCTTTTAATCAATTGAACATTAAGAATTATTTTCTTCGTGATGATCTCGAAGAAGAAATCTATGTAGAGCAACTACCAGATTTTGCTGCTCAGGGGGAGTTTGGTAGCTTTGTATGACGATTGTGTAAATCACTCTATGGTATGAAATAATCTTATGAGCTTGGTTTGGGAAGTTAACACTGCAATTCAGGAATTTATTACTCTCTATTTTATCGACATTATGTATCAAATTTAGCATTTCATGAAAAGACTAAAACATTGAGATTGATGGTCAATTTTGTGAAGTCGAGTGATCAACTTGCATACCAAGCTCCTCATTGGTTGTCGTATTAATTAAATTTGTAACAAGCTAGGTACATATGACTTGTATGCACGAGCTTGAGTCTACAATCTTACCTAGAATAGGAACAGGAATAGGAATAGCATATAGAATCCTACTTGGAAAAGGATTGTATTTTAGTATCCTAGTTGTAAAAGAAGTCTAATATAGTATCTATAAATAGAGTCTCAATGTAATAATGTAGAGACAACAATTCAATAATATTTTTTCCTATATTTCTCACACAAAGCTTATTTCTTATGCATTGTTGGTGTATTAAAAATAGCATGCATTCCGTAATTTATTTAAAAAGTATTTTTTTTTTGCAAAGATACCCTCTAAAAATATGGTGGAAAAGATGTAAAAAAAGGTTTTGAGAGGAAATTGAGTCTTTACTCATGCTTTAAATTCCCTTGCATTACTAATATCTAGAAATTCATGGTATGAGTAATATGCACTTTAATACGCAATATAGTATATAACTAATGCAAACATTAGTTATGCATAGTATGAAAAAGTGCATCTAACATGGTACTACTAATACAGAGAGTTAACACTCTACCAAACGACCCCTTTAACTCTGTGCTTTGATAATACTGTTTTTCGGGTTCATTTTTTAATTCTAGTCTTCCGATTTGACCATTGTCGGACAGCTATAAATCCGGGTAAAGATGGTTAATATTTCTAACATACTCTGCTAAAATCATTGTGGTCCAAACTCTAAAATGCTGTTAATTTCGTCTTCTCATTGAGACAGGAGATATCCCATGTTTCCTTCCGGATTTGAACATGTGATATCCGGTTCACATTCAGGAAAAAAAGTCATAGCAGAAAGTTTTTGATGTAAATCAATACGTGGTGTGCAAAATGATGATTTCTCTCCCCATATCTTTTGCCATCATATATTGTTAGTTCATCTGGTGCATCTCTTGGAGAACAATCAGTCAGCTTTAGCTGTAAGCTGTAACTCATAAAATGAGAATTGGAGGCTTAGACAGGCCTTGATATCTTTATTTAATTTCACAAAATGACTTCTCTAAAATGATTCCTTTTTCCCTGAAGGGAGGCTCTATCGCATACAACCTCTCTGCCCCAACAAAGGTAGGGTAAGGTCTGCGTACACCCACCCACTTTTGGGATCTCACTGCGTATGCTATTGTAATGTTGTTGTTGACTTTTCTAACGATATTCTGAATTGAACTTGGGAATTTTCTTTTGCTGGAAAACCTCAATATTAATTAGGGGAACAATTTCTTATTTATATAGATGACAAGAGACAAATGGGTTTCACAAGTTCTACTTTTTGTATTTGATGCTTGAATGCATAATGTAGATGTTATTACCATGCTTAGTTTCAATTGGCATTACTTCATATTGAAATGTCACCTGCAGGATGTTCATATGATTTTCTTACATGCAATTATTGTCGTACCTGTACATCTGGTGTGTATGTGATTTGTAATTGACTAAAAAAAATACTGTTCCTACAAAATGACATCTTGATGGTAGTATAGATAAAATACTTTGTGGCATTCCTGATACGAATCATAGAATAAAATAAATAGTGCAAGCACAATTTATTTTGATGAAAATGGAATTGTCTAGATTGGTCAATCGTGCAGCTTTTGTCGAATGTGTATTATATCAGTTAAGATTTGAGTGGAAGTCCTCCATACATGGATAGTTTTCGACCTGGACCAATAGGGAAATCCTAATTCATTGGGATTGTCGATACAATTAAATAGAAAGCCCTAAGGGTGTCATATTCTTAGAATTCAAACTATGTGATTTTATAGATCCTCTTGCGGGTCAAGGTCTCCCTCTCTTTCCCTTTCTTCTAAATCCGACTCATATTTTTCGTAGAGAAATTTCTGATCAAGGGTAATGGGCTATTTCCTTGCAACACTCTGCACAATTTCATACAGGGTTAACTTATTTTTCATACAATTTCATACAGGGTTAACTTATTTTTCATTAAGATCTTGACAAATGTCAAGATTTTAGAATGGTTTGGGTTTGTACCAGCTAAGCGTTCAGATTCATTTTTGATAGGATAATGAATGACCTAGTTAACTAAGCTGGTGTATTCCCCAAATTTTCCCTCTGTGTGGTATTTGAAATGGAGAAGGTGACAAAAACAGGTAGCATATGGCTCCATTGTCAGAGCATGTTCTGACTTACCAACTTTTCAGTTTGTTTAATCCATCTTGAGAAACTTTCAATTTCTTTCCGCTATGTTGACGAATTGAGGAAATTTCTTTTTCTCTCCCCCACGTCCCCTGGCCTGTCTCCCTTAGTTAACGAAGTTATTTTTCTAACTTAAATGAGTTTGTAAAAACAAGGTTTTGATAGCCAGTGCTTTGATACAGTTTGAGGTTTGACAGTTTCCATTAGCTTGGTTCAGCAGGAGATACATGTATTTTTGTCTGCAATTTGTTACGTAATGATGTTAAATAGGTGAATATACAGTGTTATCAGCCCACGCTATAGATATTTACATTTCCTCTTTTATACATGTCTATTACTTCATCTTCATAAGCAGGGAAACCATCACATAAACATTAGAACACATACTTTTGGATTGCAAAACGACTTAAATGGTTCTATCTCTTCTATTTCTCCGTATTGATAGATACCTGGAAACACTGGAAGCATAGCAAGGACTTGTGCAGCATCAGCTGTTGGACTGCACCTAGTTGAGGTATGAATGTATATTTATTACTAGTTTAAATTAGATATCTTAGTAATATTCTCGCATAGTGCTAGAATAGCTATTGCGTTTGACCAGTAAAATCTATTTGGCTCTTATTACTATAACATCAAGACTTGTATTCTTAATTTTCTTTGCTTCTGCAGCCATTAGGATTTCCAATTGATGATACAAAGTTGAAGCGCGCTGGACTTGATTATTGGCCGTATCCTTTTAGCAGTTCACTAGTTGTGAATTTATTATACTGTCTTTGGTCTAGGAGCGTGTTCCTGTGCAATGTATTGATATCTGAAACTCTTCATCATGTTTTCTTGTTTTTTTCTGTACTAATTGTTATGAAACTGTAGAATATTAAAGAAATAAATCTTGGTTGTAACTTAACTCCAAAAGTTAGCTCATGCTGGAGGATTGTCAAAGGCCATACAGGGAGTCCATGTTCCCATCCCAGAAACAATGTAAAACTCCAATCCCCCCTCCCCCCCACATACCCAAGACTGTACATCTGGAGCAATATAAGACCCCAACATCGAAAATAATGTATTGGGATGAGCCAGACTCTGATACCATTGATAAGTGGACCTTGGGCCTAACTCAACCCCAAAAGCTAGCTCTTGGGGGTTGAGCTTTTTGGGGTTGAGTTAGGCCCAAGGTGCATTTAACATGATTTCAGCGCAAGACCCATCTCAATTCTTGTTTCCTGATGTTGGGCCCTCATATTAAATTGTTCATGCTTCGGATTTCCATCCTTGGGCGTGAGGGCGTGTGAAGGTTCCCACATCGGTTGTTTAGGGAATGAGTGATCTCTTAAATATGACTTCGACAATCTCACCTCTTGAGTTAGTTTTTGGGGTAGAGTTAGGCCCAGGGTCCATTTAAGGATCTAGTCTTTAGTTTCTTATTTTTGGGGGAATATGTTGGCTTTCCCTTTTTTTTTTTGATAAGTGATCTCTCAGCCTGTTTCTTGACTTGCCAGATCCTATGACATATCTATTTGATATAGTTGAAGAGTTATGAATAGCTCAGCACCCATAGCTTTTCTCATTTTGTGTCCTGTTTTGCCGCATTCATCAATTCTTCAGTATTTCAAATTTTATAGTCCTCTAAAGTGTTCATATCTATGGATCTCTATATTGCAGAGTTGTCTATTTTCATAAAATTTTCAACTGTTAACTCTTCACAACAGATATGTTGTTGTCAAAGTGCATCGGTCCTGGGATGAATTCCGGGAGTATTTCATGGGACAGGTCTCTTTTTACCTCATTCATGTATCGCCAAATCATTCAGATAACATAGATTAAATTCCTTCGTCTTCGTTTTCTTCAGGCTGGGGAAAAGAGGCTGTTGGCATTTACAAAGAGAGGAACAGCTACACATTCAGTAAGTTTAGATGCTTGTTTCTACTCATTTAGTTTTCTCAGCTTGTTACCTAGGGAATATTTTTGGCCAAATGAGACCAATTTATTCCGTCATGCATCAGAAGAAAACATAGAAATGCTCTTTTTGCTTCTTTCCTTGTTTGTTGTTGATAAGGAGAAATGTTCTTTTTGTTGTCACTGTAAAATATGTAATGTTGGAAGGAGTTAGACCTAAAATCATTCAAAGGAAGTTATCTTCAAGGACCAACAATTTCTTGAATCTGTGCAGACTTGGTGAAAAAATAGGGCACAATGGAAGAAAAAGATCTATTCAGGAGATATCTTGTAGCTGATAATATATTTTAGTCATGTTAACGCCTTTATGTCCTATGCTTTCAAGGAGTTGAGAGCTTTTCAGAAATTTACACGTCAGTAGAAAATAGAAGAACTTCTAGTGCTTTTTACAAAGTAATATGGTAAGTGAGGATTCATATAGCCTTCCCCACCTGACGAGTAGTAGTTATTGAAAAATCTGCAATGTCTAAATGTTGATGCTGCAGAGTTTCCTCTAGTTTATCTGAGATAGGCCATTAAGTACTTGGATACAAGGCTTATTTAAACAAAGTTTATCTGAGATAGGCCATTAAGTACTCGGATGCAAGACTTATTTAAACTAAATTAGTTTTTGGTCAATTCTAAATTCTTTTTGGTGAGCCTACAGGTTTTTTGATCAACCACCTCCTGCTGTCTTCAATACTTTCCATCTTTTTCATGTTCTAAGAATTTCTTATGTTTTTTGAGCATCTCAAATTCAGTTGCTTTCAGCTTTCCTTTTGTCCTTTCAGTTTTTTTACTTCTATTCTTCATTTGTGACTCCAACAAGTTTGGTATTGAGTTTTAGTTGATTGATTGGCGAGTGTTTTACCAGGAACTACTTTAGCTGTTGCTGATCTTTCCATACAAAAAATTGTAGTCCTTTGTTTCATATTTTTTCCCTTTTTCTTTGGCTTCTGAGGTTGGACCATTGGAGAAGTAGAAGGTGGAAGGCACCAAGGAATTTTAATAGAACAAGGAATAGGTAGACAACAAAACTAATTTGTTTCAAATAGATTGACAGAAAGGACCAAAAAATGTTATGTTTCCATTTTTGAATTCTTCTTGGCTCCAAAAGCATTCTTATTGACAAGCTGAAGATTTTTCCTCTAGTTTCTTCACAGTTTCTTCCCAAGGATTGTTGCTTTTCTCATTTAAGGTTCTCTTGTATAATGAAACACACTATTGTTAATCAAAGGGGACTCGTGCCTGTTCACTCCTTTTCATGATGAAAGCCAGAATAATATAAAGAAACTTTTCCTTATAATGCGAATTTGGTGTAACTCCAGTTTCATTGATGTAGGACTTCTCCTACAAAAAGGGCGATTGGCTTGTATTTGGCTCAGAAACTAAAGGGTTACCCCCTGAAGCCCTGCTTGATTGCAAGAGTGGATCTCTTGGAGGAGGAACCCTACGGATTCCCATGGTTGAAACGTATGTTAGGTGCTTGAATTTATCAGTAAGTGTTGGTATTGCTGTATATGAAGCTTCTCGACAGATAAACTATGAACAACTTCAATGTCCACCTGACACTTGTATGGATACCAAAACATCATTTGTTACAGAAGATATTTTTGCTTGAACTTCTTCATATTGCACTTCTAGAAGTGCTTTATCTTAAGGTGTTTGTTTTTGTCTTAGCTATTGAGTTTTCACTCTTCTTGTGTTACCATTTTCTGCACAAACATTCAGACATGTCGTTTTCGTTGCTCATAGGATTAATTAAATATCCAGGTTTTGCTAGCTCTTCAATGGCTGAACAGGCCATTCTGGCATCCTAATGTCATGTTTGATGTGTATGCTTCTTGACACTTGCATGTGAGGAAGAGGGCTACAAGCTAGCTGTTTCTATCAAACACAATTTCCATAAAATCCCAAAATGTGCATGTGTTTGGTGCAAAAGTAATAGGGGTGTGCAAAAATCGAATCAATAAAAACTTGTTATTGGGTTATTAGGTTATCGAGTGTTTAATGGTTTTGAAAAAAAAATCTATTGGGTTATCGGTTTTTACTATTGGGTTATTGGGTGAATTGATAACTCAATAAGATTATAATAATTTGCTATTTTATTCCTTTGTAAATATTAAATATTAGTAATTTAATAGTAATAAGACACTATAATAGTACTTTACTTTTATTAATCTTTATTATACTTAAGTGATTAGTTAGTCACTCTAATATTTAGTCTTTAATCTTTATTCTTCCGTACTCCATCTATTTTTATTATGCAAATTCTCATTATCGTCTTTATCGGAATTAATCTTTATTATACTTAAGTGATTAGTTAGTCACTCTAGTATTTAGTCTTTAATCTTTATTCTTTCGTACTCCATCTATTTTTATTAATGCAAATTCTCATTATCGTCTTTATCGGATAAGGCGAAAATTGAACCGATAAGGATTTAAAATCGATAAATTTATTAGTTTATTATTGGTTAAGCATATTTATTATAAAATTGAATCGAACCGATAAATATAGTCTCAGTATTTGCATACAATGAAAATGAGTGGAATGAAAATGGTTGTACATATATAATTTTATCACTAACATAATTTGCAATAATTTTTCTCCTCTCCTTCTAAATCCACTCATCAAAAGTTTACACTCACTTTTCTACCCTCTTTCTCTTTTCTTATTTCATCCAAAAGGAATATTTGTACACTCTTTCCTTTCTTGTCTACGTGTGAGTTTGTAAATCAATATATAATTGGCTCATGTGGCCATCTTATAAACTATCAGTATTCTCTGTTATCTAACATGTCTCTAGTCTAAACTTTTTAAATAGGTTTGAAAAATGTTTTAAGTTTGTCTAAATTTTGTTGGGAGTGTCATCCCTACAATAGATTTTATAGTATGCAATTCGAATTTAGTCGAAGCTTCAATAAGGACATTGAACACTAGGTGGAAAACAAACAAACGAACAAACAAAAAAGGTATGAGAAGAAAAAAATCGATGACTATACTATTCAAAATTGAACAGTTTTGCCCACCATTAAATTTTTGTTTTATTTAATACGTAGTCGTGTCTTCATATCCTGTGTTGTTATTATTCGTCTTATATTTGTTACTTTTATCATATTTACATACTATCATTTGTTTTTTATTATTANGTAGTGGTAAGGTCTGCGTACATTTTACCCTCCCCAAACTTTACTTATGAGATTCCACTGGATATGTTGTTATTAGTTTTGTATTTAGAAAAATGTCTCCTTTTTCCCCCTGATTTCTAATGTAGTTATAACTTAAGGGTAATTCTAAATTATATTCTTGAACTATCTTTCTAAAAAATAAATGGATGTGTGAAATTAACCATTTCAAACTAAACTTTTGTAAACTAAACCATTTCTAGATATATAACAACAACAATAACATACCTAGTGAAATCTCGCAAGTGGGATCTTGAAAAATTGAAAAAAAATATAAAGTAAGACAACATTGAACAATTTTTATAATACTATATAAACACTATTTTGGACCTTTCCCCCATCCAAATCAATCACTTAGTCATATAGTGAATCAACTAAATATATACACTCCAAAGTCATAATTTATGTACAAAAATAAATAATTTAAGGACAAACTCATGTGGAAGTAGCAAAGCAACAAATTAATGACCCCAAAATCCAGCTCAAATATGTGCATGATTTTGAGGTCAATTATTAACAGTCATTTAATTGGTGTTTGGACCCATTCAGATTAATTCAAGAATAGTCTTTCTCTCTGTCGCCTGTCGGTGGTTGTACATTTTTAATGCTACCGATTTATTGTATTCTCCCCATTTTAATTATACGTTTCTTAAAATATTAATTTTGAGAAGTTTTTTTTTTATTTTATGGAGACAGTACAAACAAATGAGGTCTTAATAAATCATCGAAGGATATGGTGTAGCAGATGAGATTGTTCCTCTCTTAATCAAATGTCTCGAATTCAAGCCTCAAAAATAGAAAAATTCTTGTTAGGGAGTGCTTTCCTCCAAACGAGGCCCTACGCGGCACAAATTCGAATATAGTTGAGCTCCAATAATTCTTGATAGGGAGTACTTCTCCCAAATAGGTCCTACGCGGCACACCGAACACTGAGCGGGAAAAAAAAAACTTAATAAACTATACAACTTATATTTATTATTTTCTTAATGAACTTAAATTAAGTTAAAATTATATTTATTTTGAAACAAAGTGACTTCTAAGAACAAAATTGAGATAAAAAATTATCTTAACTTTTAAAATAATTTATAATTTAAGATAAAAATTACAATAAATAATTTGAGATGATGAAAGTAATTTTCAGCGTTTCTTCAATAATTTTATCATATTATTAGTAACAATAATAATATATTCAGTAAAATCTCAAAAGTGAAATTTGAGAGGATAAAAGGTACGCAGACCTTACGCTAGATTACAAAGGTGGAGAAATAAAAGAAGAACATTGTCTATTTTACAAAGTAATAAATAGACTGAGAATTCCTTCAAACATGCAAATGCCGAAAAACAGTGTATCTTTGACAATTAGCTAAATCAGTCTTAATGGTGCAAATAGAATAATTGAAGATATAATGTAATATATAGTTTAATTTTCTTGCACATAAGCCAACATGCCACAAATATAGTCATATATAGACTATTATTTTAACTAAATTTATTCTTACTTGTCTATTTTAATTATGCTCATATTAATCAATATTTAATATTACGTCTTAAAAAATAATTTGAGAAATAAATAATCATACTGAGGTTAAAACATAAACAATATACGTTTTTTATATGTTAAATAATCTATGTTTAAAATAATTTGCAAAACTTGAGTCCCGCAATCATAATTATTCAATGGGATTCTAAATGTCAAGGCTCCAAGATCTGGGAGACATAGAACATTACTTTAAAGCTATTTGTGTTCCTTTCTGTGCATATTCTTGATACACCAACGTGTATATATGGATATATGGATGTAGGAGGATTTGTTTGAGAAATAAAAAAACCATTTGACATCTTTTCATCTTCACATAAATAATAAAATAAGTAATACTTCTGTTTAATCAGATTATATGAATTTTGATCAAAATTTTAAGATGTATTTATTCGCTTTATTAATATGAGAATGACCACAATTTAATACAAACTAATATATTTATTTTAATTTATTTTAATTCATTTTAACTTTAAAAGTTAGTTAAATTAACTCTTGTAAACAAAATATCACAAGCTTTCTCAAGTTTTATATACTAATTAATCACAATCATGCATATTCTCAAAAATATTAGTTATGTTATAATTATTTTATACCATAAAAAATAAAATAAGAATTGCTTCCTATGATGTTTTAGCTTTCAATCCCTAGTTTAGTGCCGATTAGCGCACACAAAAAAATTCTTTAAGTTTTCATAATTGTGGTATATTTTCTATTATAACTATTTTATAATTCAAACATCCAATGAGTATATCATAAGTTTTGTCAAATTTTGTATATTAATTAAGCAAAGTCATACATATTCTTCAAAATATTGCTCTCTCCATTCCTTTACTCGTTCATTATATCTAAAATAGATGTCTACCTTTATTTAACTAATTTAAAAATTAAAAAATAATTTATTATTTAATTCTTAACTTATTATTATTATTATTATTAACTATAATCCTTTTCAATATACTTTGCAAAATGTTTAATTATTATATTTAAAATATAATATAATAAACTTATCATTTTATTTATTATCCATATGTGATTGTGGAAGAGAGAAATGAGGGGAAAATTATATTATACTCATTCAATCCCAAATTTAATGGAAGAAAGAGAGTGCTAAGTACCTCCGTTTAAAAATAAATGAATTGTTGGGATATATCACATATATTAAAAAAAATAAAGATAAAATTTAATCATATTTTTTATTATTTTTATCTTTTTCAAACTCCAAACATTCATTTAATGCATCATTTATTTCTGATGTAAAATTAACCTTAGAAAATCAATTAATGAGAGGCAAAATTGAAAAAATTAACTGAAAGTAAGGTGCTTAAAAATATTTTTTCTCTTTGTTAAACATCTCTAATAATTAAAAAGTGTTTAAAAGTAAAAAATACCTAAAAATAAACCTATTCATACACTTTCTTACTCTTGTATCCAATAATTGTTGTCCATTGTTATTTTTGGGGAATTTAGTAGTAAATAATATGAATTATTTTATTAAATCACCCTTATTAAATATAAGTCATTTTAATATTGAAAATGTATACTATTTAATAGCAAGGATAAAATAGATACAAAATGATAAATTATTTATTAATTTTATAATTGAGCCAGTATTATTGAACATTTCAAAAATATAATATTGGACAAATAAAAATGAATGGAGAAAGTATTTCTAATATCCATTTTTTACATTAAACGATACTTCTTTGTCCAATATTAACTTAATTTGTAAGAATGCAAACATATTAACAAAAATATTCAAGAATATAATTTAAACGATACTTTCAATTATTACTCTTTATGAAATTATAAACGTAGCTTTGCAAGTAACATAATATATCTTCTACAAAATATAAAACTTCAATAAATGAAAGGATAAATATGAAAAAAGTTTCAAACATTCATTTTGAATTTTGAACAATAAAAAAAGGTCCCCAACTAAGTTAGAAATTAGAAAAAGTATTAAAAACATCTCTAAACTTGACACGAATTATTAGTTTTATCCCTGAATTATTGATAGTTTTAAATACACGCTTCTATTTGACTAATTGAACTTAAATACACCCTGATCAGTGAAATACACCCCCCCTAAATTTTTGCTAAATTAAGAGGTGTTTTAACCTTGTGAAGTTCGCGAGTATATTTTAGTTAAGTTAGTCAAGTAAAACGGTGTTTTTAAGACTGTCAATATTTCGAAACTGAAAATAATAATTTGTGTCAAGTTAATAGATATTTTTAATTATTTTTCAATAAAATAAATATGATTATGCTAGATGATTAGAATTCTTCTATTCTTAATTAAAAAAATATTATATTTAATTTTTTTTAAAAATATATATATCAAAAACATCATTCCTATAAATAGACCTCGCAACACGCAAATTCTAATTAACAGAAAGGGACCAAATAGCACATCCATAAACTTTATAAAGCCATCATCATAAATTTGCTTTAAACTCTGTTATAAAATACTGACTACTCACGTGCCCTCTGCTTTGCTACGTATATGGACAACTATACTTTTCATTTTTTTTTTCAATATTCAAATATAACATGAAGGAAGAAATCAATAAAATAAATAAATCGAGGAGAAATAAAATAAAACAAGAAGGAGGAGAAAATAATTAATTGTAATAAGCCAATCAATTTTTATAATTTTTTTAGTTTCTGGTGTTCGATTCGAAATTCGTAAAGTTCAAGTAAATTCGAATTAAAATCTTATAAAATAATTTCACCACAAACACGTTATTAATCAATTTTTATACCTATATATATCTACTATATTATCTCATCCTCCTCACTTCACAGAAGAAACATTCTCTCTCTAATACTACTGCATTTTGTTATAAACAGAGGAGAAATGGGTCTCACCGGAGTAGCATGGCTGGTCACTATTACGGTGGTGGCGGCTGTAACTTTTACGGCAAATGCCTGCCGGCCGGCGGATCTAGCAGCATTGATGGATTTCAAAGCAGCTCTTAAGGAACCATATTTGGGCATTTTCAACACATGGACGGGAAGCAACTGTTGCCAGGGATGGAATGGTGTTAGCTGTGACCCGACTGCTCAACGGGTCGCCGACATTGTTCTTCGGGGCGAATCCGAAGATCCGATTTACGAGAAAGCCGGACGGTCTGGTTACATGACCGGTTCACTCTCCGCTTCTCTCTGCAAACTCGACCAGCTCACTACCCTCATCATCGCCGACTGGAAGGACATCTCCGGCGAAATTCCGGATTGTATCACTTCATTATCAAATCTCCGTATCTTCGAACTCATCGGCAACAAAATCACCGGTCAAATACCAGCGAACATCGGTCAGCTGAGTAAACTCACTGTACTAAACCTCGCCGACAATAAAATCTCCGGTTCAATCCCAGCTTCCATTGTCAACCTCGGAAAACTAAAGCACCTTGAGCTCAGTAACAATCAACTTTCCGGCGAAATCCCAGCCGATATCGGAAAACTCGGGATGATGAGCCGAGCACTACTCAACAAAAACAAACTCACAGGCTCAATCCCTAACTCAATCTCTCAACTTAGTCGGTTAGCCGATCTAGATCTATCAACGAACCAAATCTCCGGTTCACTCCCAGCTCAGCTCGGTTCAATGCCGGTTCTGTCAGTCATAAACCTGGATTCCAACGATATCTCCGGTTCAATTCCGACTAATCTACTTAGCAGCAGCGGCATTAACATCCTAAACTTAAGCAGAAACGCATTAGAAGGAGAATTACCAGATGTTTTTTGTTCAAAAACGTATTTTACACATCTGGATTTATCATACAATAACCTCAGAGGTTCAATTCCAAAATCATTATCATCAGCTAAGTACATTGGTCATTTGGATTTGAGCCATAATCACCTCTGTGGCGCGATTCCAAACGGGTCACCCTTCGATCATCTAGAAGCTTCATCTTTCGCTAACAATGATTGTTTGTGTGGATCGCCATTACGTACTTGTTAATTTTTTTATTTTCTTACTTATGTAAGTAATCGAAATTATCGATTAGTTACACATAATTGGATGTGTATTATGTTGTTATGGTAAAAAAAAAAAAAAGAATTCTCATTATGTGTTTAGCTTAATTATATTATTGCTAAGCAATATAATAGTCATGCTATTGTATCATGCATGCACGGGAAAA
>DF369498.1:0-11903 GCA_000787875.1 Solanum virginianum
CCTCCTTCAACAACTGATTAACCTAGAGGTTGCTCTTGAAAGCTCCTTGTCTCATGTTAAAAGTGTCAGTGCTCACCCTTCCAATTAGATAGTAAATGTCAAAGTCACACATCAAATATCTATATTAGTTTATATGCTTCTGCAGATAACCAAGAAATCAGCAAGACCACAAGATTTATTGTCTAATTAACCAAAAAATGGGAACCTATAGCTAATATCTTAAGCAACCAAAAGAAGGATAAAGTACATGAAGAAAATAACACTCATTGAAACAATGGTCAATATGACCCACTGATCATAATTAATTATCAGGTCTTAATAGTAGCCCAAGCATCACCATGATAAAATAAATCAACTTTATTCTCAAAGTGACTTTGCTACTAAAGATTATTCTGCTGCAAACTACCTTGTCTCTGATTATTCGCAGATGTATCATGGGGAACAGAGGACAAATGGTCAAACCGCTTGCACATTCCTTCAAATAATATACTAGAGAGAGTCTCTACCTCTTTTGATGAAGCCTTAAACACATTGTGATAAACTTCCATGTTGAAATCATCAAAATCAAGGTTATATCTTAGACTTTGTAGTGAGTTCCCAGGAGAAATGGACAAGCAGACAATACAAACTTTTCAACACCAGTAACTTCACACCCTGTGGAGTTTGAAGGACTGTGATAAGATGCTGGAAAATACCAGAATCATCAGAACCTGTGTTTCGTTTTTCTTTGAAGTGGTTGCAGTTCTTGGATTTTCTCTTAGAATCCATCAAAACTAAGCAGAAATCAGTGGTAAAATCCCAACAATGTCACCTAAGAGAAAGGAGGATTTTGGCTAATTGCCTTAGACTTAAAATTGTACAGACACTTTAAGGTACATTTTGGACAGTACAACAAACAAGAAAGAAAAAAAAAACACAGAGACAATTAATCAAACACCTTCAAGGGAAAAAACTTTTTCGTTCCCTTCACTCCTTTCTTCAATCTCCTATCCTTAGCTTTCTATTCTACAGCCTATTTCTCAACAACTCTACCAAAATCATTAAATCCAATATAGAGAAACAAGTAATTCAAAGTATCCAGCAACAGCCGCAACAAAAGAAAAAGAAAAAGAAATGAGAGAGATGAAACAAAAATAAAGATGAAGGAGAAAGTTTACTGGAGAAGCCACCTGTGTTTCCTGAAAAAGTGATGGGAAGAAGAAGCCGATGCAGGGGAAGCTACGTTCCTCATGAAGGTTTTTGATTTTTTTCTTGGTCTTAATTCTTTTTTTTTTAACTAACTAGGGAATGATAAGCCAGGAAGCTACGTTCCTCATGAAGGTTCTTGATTTTTTTTCTTGGTCTTAATTCTTTTTTTTAACTAACTAGGGAATGATAAGCCTATCTTACATACATATATCTATATATATAAATATCTTATACATGACTCTAAGTTTTAAAAATTCTACTTGAGTCCTAAATTTTCCAATAATGTCACTTTAGTCCCTAAATTTCCATAGTGGTTCCAATGCATAAAAATATGGGTTCTAACAAAGGGTCATCACTAGAGATGGATGGGTCAACTGAGGACTGAGCTGCTCCTTCGCCTTGAGGCACCTCATCGGACTCGGACCAATCCACACTTCCCCCGTCATAAATTAGGAGGTACTCTCAACTTCCATTAAGATTTGTGCAATCTGAGCTCTAGTTCGAGGACTCTAAGCCTCAGGGTCAATCCAGACATTGAGCTTTTCAGTTGAGCCCTCGGAGCGTTCATCGTCTGTGTTTTGGTCCTTCAGCCTCCTGTTGAAAACCTGGATTCTTGGATTTCTATTTTTCAGAGTCATTGTACCTGAAATATTCATCACAAACCAACAATTAGCCCCAACTTACCTGAACAAATAACAAAAACAGATAAAAGAAAAGAAATAAACAACAATAAAAGGAAAACACTTAATAAAATAAATATTGCACCAGCTGCAAGTTGCAGGTATGAGGCTCAGTTATGACTCGTAGTGAAGATTACGATTCCTAAAGTGGCCTTGTAGTCCATAGATGCCTAGCAATAGTTTATACTGAACTCCAGTATGAGGCTCAGTTACGACTCATAATCGTGACTATGGGTCATAGACTGGGCTCGTATAGATTTTTAGTATCCAAAATAAATAACAAGGCAAAGGCACGAGACCCTACAATGGTTAGTAGTGGATACTATGACCCATAGGTGGGTCTCATATGGTGAATATTAAGAAACCTTAGGTCACTGTTATCCCCTACGAGGGGCAAAAACAGCCCGTAGGTCCTCCCTCATATTATAGGTGGCCCTCGTAGCATGGAACATCAGGTACCTGAGGTATCTAACTTAACCAAATGAACTACAAAATTCACTCAAACACAAATGTAAATAGCATTGAAGCAAGATTTCAACACTATATTATGCATAAAAATATATCCATTACCCAAGCATGATATTCCAACCAAGAATCAAGCCAAAATCCTTCCCAATAAAAAATAATGAAACATCAATTCCCCAACACATTCAAGAATCTAAAAATAGTCAATCACAGAACATAAAACAAGATCTCTTGCACCAAATATGAGTTTTCATGGGGTTGAATCGATAAGCATATACATAATCACTCAAACCACCATTTTTCAATATGAAAGACATACACAAGACACAATTTCATACTGCCATGACTTAGTTAATTAATAAACCATCACACACTCATTTCGAACATGTAATCAACAATACATGGCAAGATATGACCATCACAACCAAGCAAGAAGGGCAATTTCACAATTAAGGTCAATCTCAAGGAATTCTAATCAACAAACGCCCTAGTTCTCATTCACACGCATACATTTTCCCATGAATACTCTTGATACTAATTTCAAACACACAATTAGTAAAAAGTTCAAGAGACACCATAGTTTATGTGTGAAATTTAACTAAGGAACATACCTCAATAGAAAATGATGATCAAATGAACAAAATGAGAAGAAGAGAAGGTCAAAACCCTAGTTTGCAAAGGCTCGCCAAAAAAGTTGCCGGTAAATGGTGTGGGTACGCAAGGAAAATGATTGGAATGGTGGGAAAAGTATTTGGGAGAAATTTGGGGGAGTGCTAGGGTTTTATTTGGGAGATTTAAAGGTCAAAATGTATTTTGACCTTTTAAATACCCCCCATCGGGCTGACTTTTAAAATCACAGAGTCGAGTCTATGAAACATGACTACATATCTGACTATGACTAGTAGGTCTTGGTCTCATAGACCACTCAAAACTTGGAAAAATTTCAAAAATATATCTGGGCACTACGAACCCCATTTACAACTCGTAGCTAGGACTACGAGTGGTAAAGTTGGGTCATAGTGGTAGTTCCAACTTTAAATCATCATTGTTACCCTCTACGAGGCATGACTATGAGTTATAGTGTGCAATAAGGCTCGTAGGCCTGGTCGTAGAGGTTCCTTCCAATGCGATTTTCTTCAAACTTCCTGTACTTGTTCAATACCTGCAAACATTGATCTCAAAATATACCATTATCCAAACATACAACTGTTTCAATGTCTTAAAAGAGAAAAACAAACCACAATTAATCCATTACCAAGAAATTCACACAATCTAAATAAACTCAAAATAAGCGAAAACCATAAAAAGTACTTGGGTTGCCTCCCAAGAAGCGCCTTGTTTAATGTCGTGGCACAACTTAGCCATCATCAATCATCAGAATTCCTCAATGGCCCACACCTCACTTTTGGGCTCATTCAAGTGCTTCATTGACTTGCGGATATAAAAAAAACCTCTGCATCATTGACCCTGAACCTGAGTTAACCAGAATCCATGTCCACCAAGGCACTCCTAGTAGCCAAGAATGGCCTCCCCAAAATAATAGGGACCTCAAAATCAACCTCACAATTAAGAATCACAAAATTTGCTGGAAAGATAAACTTATCTACTTTTACCAACACATCAAAAAGGATTGCCTCCGACTTCTTGATTGTTCTATCCACCATGAGTAACTGCATCCTTGTGGGAGTGGGAGAACCAACACCAAGATTTTTGAAAATGACAAGAGGCATCAAGTATATACTCGTACCTAAATCAGACAATGCTCTTGGAACTCGACATCACTGATGGTACAAGGAATGGTAAATACATCGGGATCTTCCCTCTTTTAGACTAAGCATTTGGTCATGATAGCACTACACTGTTGGAGCTCTTGCGAAAGCTCTTAGCTCATCGTGCATTTATTTTTTATCATACCCAGGCATCTTCTCTAATGCCTCAAGAAGAAGGATGTTAATGGACAATTACTTCAACATAGAAAGGAAGTGTTTGAACTTACCATCCTCTTCCTTTCTATTGAGTCTTTGAGGAAAAGGAGGTGGAGTTCTTGGGATAACCTTAATCTTTCCTTGCTCCTTTACATCTTCACTTTGCATCCCACTGCTAGCCAAACCTTATTCCTCCACATCAACCTATCATCAACACCCTATTCACAATCTTCATCAACAACTAGACATCGAGGAATATATGGTACTCTTTAGGCTTCTTGTCATAACCACTATGCAATGCCCATCATTCTTCGGATTTTGAACCTTATTACTTGGAAAAGTGCCCTTTTTGGTATTAGTTCAATTGAGAAGACACTTGACCAAATTATTGCTCCAATTGTTTGATGGCCACTGAATGAGACTCTATCTTTTGTTTGATACTTGAAATATCCGATTTCATCACTTTCAAAGTCTCAACAATACATGGCAAGATATGACCATCACAACCAAGCAAGAAGGGCAATTTCACAATTAAGGTCAATCTCAAGGAATTCTAATCAACAAACGCCCTAGAATTTGTCAAATATTTCATCCATTCTAGAATTGCTAGACCCGGCATCACGATTATATGGAGGCACATTAGCACCATTCCTATATCCATCTCTTCACCCCTACTCAGCCTTCGGTACTCTCTCTCTTTCAAAATAACTGCCTCGATTATCTCTATACACACCCTTTCTATTATAATTTTGACCTTGATTTCCAGAACCTTGTTGCTAAAAGTTCAAGTTGGACCCATAGGCATTGTTTTGGAAACTCGCCACTTGATTACTCACAAAGAAAGCATCCTCTTTATAGTAAGCCTCTTCATACATGGGTGCCCTTGGAGGTTGGTGAACCACCACATGAACTTTCTCTTGATTTTGCTTCAATACCAAGTCCATACTTATTTGGAGTTGAGCAAGCTCTTGCGTGATCTCTTGATTGAGTTTGCTTTACTTTGAACTCACATTCACCACACATGAATTTTTTGTGTTGGCTCTCCCCCATTGACCTCATGCTCCGTTTGTCTTAACCACTTGCTCTATCTCTCGGCAATTTGTGCAAAAGGTTGATCTAAAAACATGCCTCCCAAAATGGTATCAATACAAGCTTGACTGTTCTCATCAAGAGCTCGATAAAAGATCTCCACTAAGGCATCATCAATGATTTTGTAGTCCAAAACCATCCTCAAGCACTTGGTGAACCTCTCCCATGTTGTATTAATCGAATCACCTAAAAATTGCTCTGTGGTAACCCTTATGGTAGGATGTCACTTCTGTAAACTTTAAGCTTACCTAACACTTAATAACATATAAATAATTCAACACGTCACATGTCAATTATATTTAAGTAATAAATTCAAAATAGGTAAAGGTATAGGATTTTGTTCTAAAGGTGGATTAGTTGGTTTCTAGCTTATGTTTTTGGCGCAAGTACTTTGCAAGTAATTTGAACTGCTATCTTGCGAAATATTTATATATTGCCCATACTGCTATACCATGTTGAAAAGTATTACCCATGTTAAAATCCAAGGACATAAAATTTACTAGTTTCCATTTCATACAATCATCTTAACATAATTGGTATTTTAATATAGAAAAGCTCGCCGGCTTAAATTTAACTAAACAAGCCAAAATTTTAAGTTACAAACCATGGTTCCATAATTTACGGTAGCTTTTCAGATTTATATATACATATGCAACAGGAGAATCATGTACATGTACCAAAACTACTATAGTATATATATGGCTAGATGCAAATGTGATCTCCTGCACAGCTCCCAAAATTTATCTTCAATGGCCATCTGCAAGCATCATCTCGGGTACTCCCTATGATAGATACAACTATCACTAAGCATGAAGCTTAGTGGTGTAAAAGCTTAAAGCTGAGAACCTTAAATCCCTTAATTTACCCTTTTTCAGTCAAAGGGAAACATAATTGGAATATAATAAATAGACCTAGTGAACAAATACATCAATAGCATCTAGTAGGATATTTAAAGATCTAAGTATCAAGGGATCCTGGAACAATTTTAACAAGAAATTAAAATGACAAGTTACACCTAGTATGTAAGTCATGCTATCACACCAAACATAATCAAGTATCAAGGAGGATCGAAGCCCTATATCAAAAAGGGTGAAAACCCAATTATCAAGAGAACCAAGAACCATATTAAGAGTGACTTTCTAGTTCGTACATAAGGTGGACTGTATCCACACTTAGGACAAACCAAAAATTCACAATCAAGATGGCAATTGATCCAAATAAGAGGCATGCCAATGCTGACAAAGTCACGGCCATAAGAAGGACAAAGTCCAGAAGGATGTCAAGTGATCAGGCAATTCAAACAAATGGGCGAATTAAACAAGTTCCTTACAAGTCCCAAAATATATATCAACACAACTGATAAAATGACAAAAACATAGCTGAGATACCAAGATAACATTCAAATGTACCAATAGGTAAAAAGGCACAAGAACAAGTTTTTACATAAACTTGAACCTTTCAGCACGCAACTGACGCTACCAATTTCAAGTGGTGGATCAATATGGCATCCTTTTCTTCAATCAATTTCCTTAAGATTGTACAAGAGTGTGAGCACCTTAATATTCATTTACATTCTAATTTAATATTTAGCACTTTTAATAGGTAGTAACTAATAAGATAAATGTCAAAACCGAGTCCTATTTTTACAAATCAGGATCTTCTTGATGGTTTTACTGCCTTGCAACCCAACTAGATTTCAAATTGATAACTGAACAAACTAGGCTTTCCAGTATACATCAAAACTATAGGTATATGGATATAGGTTGCAAACAATCAAGAATCACTTCAAAACACCCTTTGCACAAGTATTTATAATCGAAACACTAACAACACACCCCTAGGGATTTCTATATCAAAACTCTGGACAGAACTTGTCCTAACTTGCGTCCACTATTTTGAATCCAAAACTACCAAATTAGGTCCCAACATAAGAATAAAAGTTGTAAATACATATATTGGGGTTGCAAAGAATTAATAAACATCACAAATTACTACTCACACATCAAGGTGTTATTAAAATACTAACAACAACACATAGAAGGCTTCTCAAATAGAAAACTGGCCAGAACTTTCACTGTATTGCAAGCCTTGTTTTGATACCATACAAGCAGGTTTAGATTTTTGCCTAAACAGAAAAGTTGTAGGTTTATGAAGTAGCTTTCCAAAACATATTTAGACACTAAAAATAAAACTATATACAATGAGATATTCCACATTTACCATACACTATTCCATCTAAAGACGAAATTCAGTCACTTACCAAATGATAAAGGATTTCTTAATTATGCTCTAATGAAATGATGTTTTTCGTAGGTGTTTGTGGAAAATAAGGATAGGAGAAAGTTTATAAGGTCTTATAAGGACAATAAACCAACTTACTTTGGGGAAAACATATTTTATATGTAAAGCATCTTAAGAGAAAAAAAGGTCAAATAAGGTGGCTGCCATACTTTGCTCTTTTACCTTCCTTATTTATTTGTTCACACATAATAATTAATATTAAGGATGATTTAACATGTGTAATTGTATAAAAGTAAATAAAGTTCACTAAAATGAACCCCTCCCTCATTCTTTTCTACGATTCAAGAAAATTGATTTCTCTAACAACCCAAACTCAAGTCAAAAAGTGGTGAAGTAGGGTTGATTTGATCTTTGAGAGAATACCCTTTTTAAAAGTGACTATATTATTTAGTAATAAGGGCATTACAACTCTTTCCACCTTAAGAAATTTCATCTCAAGATTTACCTTGTGCTAGTCTCGAAAAAAGTGAGAATATTGGGTCCTTATATCTTCTTCCCTCTCCTAGGTGGCTTCTTCCCCTGAATGGTTCCTCCAAATTACCTTTACTAACGGAATTTTCTTGTTTCTAAGTTCTTTTATTTCCCAAACTTGAATATAGATTGGTTCCTCATCATATGTTAAGTCTTAATTAACCTTAATAGATTCAACTTGTAGGACATGAGAGGGGTCAGAATGATATCTTCTGAGTATTGACACGTGAAAGACATTATGGATCTTGTCCAATTAAGGTGGTAATGCCAATTTATATACAATAGGTACCACTCTTTCAAGTACCACATAGGGTCCAATAAATCGAGGGCTAAGTTTTCCCTTTCAGCCAAATCTCATAATCTTTTTCCATGGAGATACTTTTAAAAATACCTTATCACCAACTTGATACTCGATATCATGCCTTTTAAGATCAGCATATGATTTTTGCCTATCCGAAATGATCTTTAGACGATCCTTGATCACCTTTACCTTGTCTTCTATTTGCTGCACAATTTCAGGACCAGTAACTTTTTTTTCACCAACTTTACTCCAACAAAGAGGAGTCTAATATTTTCTTCCATATAAGGCTTCATAAGGAGGCATGCCAATACTTGATTGGTAGCTATTATGTAAGAAAATTCTACTATAGCCAAATGTTTTTCCCAACTTTCCTCAAACTCCATGATACATGCTCAAAGCATATCTTCCAAAATTTGTATTACTCTTTCTGTCTGACCATCTGTCTGAGGGGGAAATGAGGTGCTGAAATTTAACTTGGTACCCAAGGCCTCTTGCAAGCTACACCAACATCTATATGTAAACTTAGCATCTCTATAGAAGACAATAGATTTATTATGAAATTCACTGCACACTATGTTAAAGCTATATGAAATTGTGACTGTTTTGCTATGTTTTGAGCTATAAATCACTGATCATAGGGATTCCGTGTAGCCTTACAATCTCATTAATGTATAGTTCTGTTAACCTCTCAAGTGAATAATCCATCCTAATTGCTAAGAAGTGAGCAATTTTCATTAATTTGTCCACTATTACCCATATTGCATCATGGTTCTTTTGAGTGTAAGAACGTCCAGAAATAAAGTCCATTGTTATTCTCTCCCATTTCCATTCTGGCATCGGCAAGGGTTGAAATAACCCAACTACAACTTGATGTTTTGCTTTTACTTGTTGACAAACCAAACACTTTGAAATGTACTCTTCTATGTCTTTCTTCATACTGTTCAACCAGTAGTGTTCCTTAAAGGTCCAATACATTTTCATACCTCCAGGGTACATGGTATATGATGAAGTGTGTGCTTCCTTCAACATATCTTCTTTCAATTTCTCATCATTAGGGACATACAACCTATTTTGATAAGATAAAACACTATCCTCTATTAATGAAAAATCATGTTTTTCTCTATCTTGAACCTTTTTGGCCAGCTTCATGAGTTTCTCATCTAAATTTTGTACTTCTCTAACTTTCTCAAGCAATACTGGTTTAACTTGTGTTGGGAAATAATCGAGCCTGATGGATGAAGTTCAATAAGAGCATTCATTGCTCTTAACTCAACAAACAAAGGCAGTGGACTCAAGGATAGGCTTGCAAAGGACTTGTGACTTAAGGCATATGTAACCACATTAGCTTTTCCTGGATAATAATTGATCGTGAAATCATAATCCTTAATAAGCTCAATCCATCAACATTACCTTAGGTTCAACTCCTTTTGTGTACCCAAGTATTTAAGGCATTTGTTATCGATGATATGTAACATTTTTCTCAATATAGTGTGACACCCCATAGATTTATGCTCTTATATATACATGTTTCAATCTTTATTTGGTTAGTTTGGGGGTGTATTAGGTTCATGGGAGACTCCTAATACCTAAACGAGTTCAAGACTTCCCTAAAAGTTGAGTTTGGGGTGATGGTTCATGCAAGGGTAAAATTTAAACTAGCATAACTTTTAGCATATTTATAACTGGGTGTCCCACAACATGTCATATGGAATTGGTTTGAGTTATCTTTGCAATGCACTTAGTTTCACCTCATTCTGAGGCCAGATGGAGGAGTTATGATCATTTTCATGAGGTCCTCCCATGCAGTGTTGTCATACGGGCAGCTTGACGGGCCGTCTAGGTCACTTGGGGTTTGAAAGGGGCATTTTTGGCCTAAGAAAGGTGACACGGCCAGTGGCATGGGCTGTTTGGCTTGCCACTGACTGTGTGGAGGGGTCATAAGGTATGTCAAGGAGGCTTGTTGGGCATGGGGAAAATATGGCTAAGGGTGGTGCCACGGGCACCCTTGATGGGCCGTTTGAAGGGGGACGGCTCGTGTGAGTTGGCATGAAGTGGGCTAGCCTCATTTTGACAACCAATTGTGGTGCAACGGACCATCAAACGAACCATGAAGCGTCACACGGCCCGTGAGGTGGTCCGTCAAAGTGACGAGACATCAATTTTTCCAAGTTTCCCCAACTTCCATTTTTTCTAAGGCACTTCACACGGGCACTCCACACGACTTGTAGAGTGCTCATGACCAGTCAAGTCTCCAATGATATGACACTTTGCCAATTTTTTCATCCGTTCACTAATGGCGACTTCATAAATTTTAATTACACTAATGCCCTTTTTAGACTTCCAATGTTATCTTAACCTTCCTAAAAGACCTAAACACTATTCCAAAGGATCAAACTCATTACTCTCATCTCAAATACACTCTCAATTCTCTCAAGAGCCTCCACCAAGACCCCAATACCAATTTCAAGGAAACCTAATAACAAGTTTGGATTCCAAGACCCACTTCCAAGCTTTCATTCTTTCTCAACTCAATTTCAAGGAACTTAAAGTCTAAGGTATGCGGGTTTCTTTCATGGATTCCTTTCACCCATAATACCCAAGCCTCTTTTTACACAAATTGCATGATTGAAAGTTGATTTACAAATGGGTCTTATTTATTATGAAATTCACTGCACACTATGTTAAAGCTATATGAAATTGTGACTGTTTTGCTATGTTTTGAGCTATAAATCACTGATCTATTATAAGCTTTGAGGAGGGGTTTTGATGTATGTTCCTTGAAGGTGTTGCAAGGTGTTGATTGGTGGTTTTACAATGGATTTTCTTGCATGATTTTATCTCAATATTTCATGGTTTAATACTAGCATTACACACCCTCCAAGTGTTTGATAAAATGTCCGGATGTGGTTTCTTGAGGAGTTGAAAGTCCAAAGCATGAGATATGATATGATTGACAATATGATGATAAAATGTATGTATACGATATACTCTATATAAAGTATTGCATTAGACCATGCTTGATCCAGGTAACCCAGTTGAGGGGTTAATATCTCAAACACCAGGATGGTAGGTGAGTGTTAGAACCCGTACAATTGTGTTTTGGTACCATGGCTCACATTTGAGGTCGTTAGTGTCATTTTCAGGGTGTTTCATGCTTAAGTGTGTTTTGAAGAGTTTGAAAATTTAAATTGGAATCCTTGTAGAGGTTTGTGAATATGAGCTTATAGACATTTTATATGTACAAGTGTACACCTACAATACCAAGGTTATTGAATTTTTTCAGTAAGCAACTTCAAGTGGAGATAACGAAATTTTAGAAGCTAAGTGTGAGCTGCTGTGAACAGTGTTTCTCCTCTCGGGTTCGCTATAGTATTTGGCAAAAACTTTTTGTGTTTTGTTTCTTTCTTCAATTCTAAGGCTTGAAGCTTGGTATATGGGATCCCCCAAGAGTCGTAGAAGGTTTGGTTTGTCAAGAAAACCCAT
>DF369496.1:0-13332 GCA_000787875.1 Solanum virginianum
ATATATTTATATATTCGTTCAGGGATATGATGGGGCCCTGTCCCATCCTATGATTCTATCAATTTATTTAGAGGTCTGTGGATACATACATGTGTGGGTTGTGCCCAGTCCATCTGATTAGACCTGCATAATATGTCTGATATGTTTGATAAGCGATTTTACCCGCTACAGTGGCCTTGTCGGCCCATATATACACATATGATATTCTGTTGATTCCATTTAGACTCTGTTGGCATCGTTTGATATGCAGGTCATTTTCAGATAATCTGGGAAAATACTAGCAAATCTGTTTGAAAGTTTCCTTAAACATTGTATGTATGTTTGTTCAGATTTGAGGATGAGTTTGATACTCATGTTGGCATAAGTCACCTGTTTGGAGTCTGTCTTTGAGATTGCGTCTGGGTGTCCAATCCGGGCACTAATCACGACCCATGGGATTGGGTCGTGACACAATCATTGTTTGTTTTAGTTCGATTATCAATCATATACAAAACTAAAAGAAATGATCCATTCAAAAGAGAAAACAAGAAACAATTCATTTAAAAAGAAAAACAATTAAATGAATAACATTACAGAACTTTCGATCATCAAAGTTAGTGTGTATAAGCTTTGAAATTCACCATTCCTAGTTCCACTAAAATTTGTCAAAGGCATCCATATATATGAAATCAAAGATAAATGCTTGTGTTTTGAATTTTTTGCTTTCATAAATAAACTTTGATTAAAACATATATAAGATTTTTAAATTGTTCATAAAAAAAAACATATTATGTATATATAATCTAGGGCCTATAAACTATCTATACTATATTAAAAGTGTGAAGGTCCTTAATAATGTTGTTTGAACTTTTTACCCTACATTAAAAGACTTTGCTTTAGATAAAATTGTCTTTTTACCATTCTTTCCAATTATTATATTATTATTTTAATCATATTATATTAAATGTTGAATATAATAAAATTTAAATGGAGAATCTTTTCTTATTATGGTTAAATTCCTATTGAAAGAATCCTTTTTCAACTAAAATAGATTTGATCCAAAAGAAAATAGTCAAAAAATATTTTCAAAATAATAATGAAGGTATCTTTAAAAAAAATAAAACATAAAAAAAACCCAAACACCATGTCACCCCCACCCCCAAAAAATAGGTGCAATAACTATCCAAACAAAAAAAAAAGGCAAAGCTTTTGAAAAAGAGTCTTAATCCAAAGAAAAGAGTAAAAAAATTAAAATAATAATAAAAAAAGTTTTAAAAATAAAAAAGAAACGTCCAAAACAAAAAAAAAATATTATATATACAATTATTTATAATATTGTCTTCTAAACATATGAAAAAAAGTGATGAAATAATATCTTCTAACCATGAAAAGACTCTAAAATCTTCCTTATTTGATAGTTTTCCAAGAAGCCTTATGACCGCTAGGGAAAATCCTAATTTAACTTGAGTTCTAATTAGTGATAGAATCTTTATATATAGTACCTTTATAAATAAATTAAAAAAAAGTTGAATAGGATTAATTTGTAATATTTTTCGTTTGAATTGTTTTACCTCTATACATCTCACACTGTTTAATTTTTTTCATGTTGTCGTATTTTGTATTTATCTATCTATATCATTTATATTTTAATAATATGATTTTAGTTTATTTTGCAGCGTTCATGACATAATTCATGAACTTTTCCCTTTTGAAAAAATAGAAAAAATTTGAAGGTGACAATTGATGATTTGTCTTGTTGGTGAGTAACATATTCATTTTTTACATTAAATTTGGATTAATGGTATTTATTATTGAAATATCTACCTTACAAGTAATTATGTAATTTTTAAATAACTATATATGAATTTCTCTTAACAAATTAATTTCATATTTCTAATTCAAAGATCGTAAAAAAGTACGACACAAAGAAGGAAAGACAGTCATTCGAAATAGCACTCATGCTTGGAGAGAGTAAGCCACATCCAATATCAATTTATACATAAAATCGTCTTTTCACCAATTTTTAAAAAAATTATTATTTAATAATATTTATAATATTGACTTCTAAAATATATGAGAAAAAAGTGATAAAATAAGGACTTCTAATAGTGGAAAAACTCTTAAATAGACTCTTTCTTATTTGAATCAAGAAACCTGAAGCTGCTAAGGAAAATCCTAATTTACCATGGGTTCTAATGAATTATAGAATCTCTATATATGAAACCTTTATAAATAAATAAATAAATAAAAAGTTGAATATGATTATTTGTTGTTTTACATATAATTTGTAGTATTTTTCTTTTGAATTTTTTACTTGCATACATCTCATGTTGTTTAATTTTTTTTTTCATGTTGTTGTATTTTGTATTTATCTATCTAGATCATTTATTTTTAATAACGTGATTTTAGTTTATTTTGCAGTGTTAATGACATAATTCATGAACTCTACTTTTTTTTAAAAATAGAAAAGGAGTTGACGGTGACAATTGATGATTTACCTTGTTGGTGAGTAATGCATTCATTTTTTACATCAAATTTAGATTATGGTATTTATTATTGAAATATTTACCTTACCACAAGTAATTATTTAATTTTTAAATAACTATAATACTTGAATTTTCTCTTAACAAATTAATTTCATGTTTATAATTCAAAGGTCATAAAAAGTACTACAGAAAGAATGGAAGACAGTCGTTCGAAGCAACACTCATGCTTGACAATTCAAAGGTCGTAAAAAAGTACTACACAAAGAATGGAAGACGGACGTTTGAAGTAGCACTCATGTTTGGAGAGAGTAAGTAATATCCAATATTAATTTATTATTTTTAGTAAGAACAAACCTACTAATAGAAGTTGAACCCGACAATTCTTTGAAAAAAATTTATTACTAATATTAGAATTTTAGAAATAATAATACTTAAATATACTTAACTATATTATTAAAATAGTCTATAATTTGTCTATAATAAGAAAAAGCTATAGATCAATAATAAATTAATAATTTAAAATTTATGTTATGTTGATCAATAAGATATTGACATCTAAAGAGTCATATTATTTATATGCTATATAGAAAGCATGTTAATAAAAAAAAGTTAACTATATGAAAATTAAAGTCAACTTTATCGCATGAATATTCGTCAAAAATTAGAAAAAAAAAAGGCTTGAAAATATTTTTATACAGTTAATTTTTTTAGACTTATTTTTGACAAAAGTGTCTTTAATAATTTATTCTTTTGTGGGAGGAAAATGCTAAAGTAGAGGTAGTATATATTTTTTAATATGTTTATTAATGGATGTGTGATACACATGCAATACACATATAATAAATTAATATTACTTTAAAAATATGAAGGTCTTTAGAAATATTGGTTGAACTTTTTACTCTCATTAAAAGGCTTTGTAATTGTAACGACCTAGCCCAACACTGTGAAGTACTATCCGCTCTTGGGCCTAGCCCTTCACGGATTTGTCCCTTTGAGCTCATCCCAAAAGGCGCCTCACAGTATATAAACCAATCTTTACTTATATACCCAACATCTTTCCTATGTTTTGTCGATGCGGGGCATCTTATCTCAAGATGGGTTGTTATATACTGTCACGCCCCAGGAGGGTACCCTAGATGTAACTGGCATTCGAAGACTATTGCTAGCCCCTAAACGGCCCACTTAATCTCTTGTCTATGGACTCAGCATCCTAGCTGAAGTTTGCCCCACCATAGGGGATTCGCCTAGACTCAACACTGAGGTTTGCCCCGCCTCACCGGGATTTACCTAAACTCAGTTGAACTCTAGCCCCACATCGACAAGGCTGACATAAGAGTGGCTCAGATACCATCTGTAACGACTTAACCGAACACTATGAAGTATTGTTTGCTCTTGGCCTAGCCAATCACGGATTTGTCTCTTTGGCCTCACAACATAGGAGTGACTCTGATACCATCTGTAACGACCTGGCCCAACACTATTAAGTATTGTCCGCTCTTTGGCCTAGCCCATCACGGATTTGTCCCTTTGGGCTCACTCTAAAAGGCGCCTCACAGTATATAGACCAATCTTTACTTATATACCCAGCCCAGCATCTCTCCTGTGTTTTGTCGATGCGGGGCATCTTATCTCAAGATGGGTTGTTATATACTGTCACGCCCCAGGAGGGTACCCTAGATGTAACTGGCATTCGAAGACTATTGCTAGCCCCTAAACGGCCCACTTAATCTCTTGCCTTCATTCGGTCAATTCAATAGCAGAAGAAAATAGAGTAATAATAATAAAAATCTATCAGCGGGCTCAAGCTATCGACTTAGTCTGTCATAAATGAAATATGAAAACGAAAGACAGTCTCAAGATAAAGAAAGAAAGGGCAAGAAACCTCAACATCTACCATTAACATCTATGTCTATGAAGCCTCTATACTACTATCTGAGACGGTACTATGACAGGTCATGCCTACCCAAAATCAAGAAAAGGAATACAAAGCTAAATAAAATTCTCATCCTCCGAATGCAGGGGAGGACTCACCACGATCTTCTATATATGAAACCTTTATAAAAAGGCTCTATCACCTCATTATCCATCAAAACATCAAACAATCACATCACATTGGAGTTCTATCATCATGAAACCTATTTAGGAGTTTCTATAACCGAAAACTACTACCTATGAGCCCGTAGTGATACAACAAAGAGATGTCATTATTACATCTGTCCAGAACCTTGCCAGGGTAAAAGACGAGTCTACCCACCATCTATGAGTTGGTGATGGTATAATGAAGCGATGTCATTGCAGCATCCGCCCAGTACCTTGCCTAGGTGAAAGGGTGTACATCAGGGGTTTATGATAATAGTAAGTCCTCTTTTGGAACTAAGGAAACATCCGTTATCACGGTCCAATCCTCTGTTACGCTGACCACTAGTTAATGAGTGCGAATAAGACTCACTCTTACTCATTTTCGATGCTCAATACTCTTCCCAAGACTCAATATGCTCATAAGTCTATCAATTCATCAAAAACTTCCATCACTTAACCCATACGGGCAAGAATACTCACCTCATGTCATCATCTATCAACTCAAAGGGCAAGACTATCCTTTTAAGTGAAGAATAAATATTCATTCAACTATATCAATGCTATTTCCAGCTAATTCAGTCATCAATGCACTCACTTCATGACTCAGACTCAATCAAGCATCACATTCAGACAACCAAGGCTTTAGATATTCCCCCTAAGTTTATTATCCAAGTCTTTAACAGAGAATTTATAAGGGTAAATTGCATAATCATATCATAATATATGTAAACAATTCATTAAAATATGATGATCATCAGTTTTATGCAAAAATACAAGATTCAAAAGAAATTTCAAGAAAATATTCAAGAACCTTAATTCAAGACCTATAAATTCATATTCTACATCTTAATCTATGTGTTGGGGTACATAGAAGAACAATTCCATATTCTGGGTAGCATTTACATACCTGGAGTAAAGAATTATCAAGTCTTCTTCGAAGAATTATCAAGTCTTCTCCTAAGAATTATCAAGTCTTCTCCAAAGAATTGAAGCCTCAAAATAAACCCTCACCTCTCTTGTTCTTCTCCTCTCTCAGAACTTGCGTAGAAACTTAGAAAATAATGGGTTTTAAAACCCTTAATCATGATAAAAGACTTTAAAAAATGTTTTAGGGGTTAGGAACGGGTCAGGAAGGACCAAAATGCCCTTCTCGCAATTAAAAGAAAAAAATTTAAATCTGGTGTACTGGTCCGCGATGCGCCAGCAGCGCGGACCAATACATTTTTGCCTTTTTTTGAGAATTTTTAATTCCCATCAAAAAAATGAAAAAATGCAAAGTGTTGCTCCGCGTTCTGTCTGCGTCACTCCAAGGACGCGGACAGATACTATTTTCGATTAATTAGTGAAAATTTATTTTCGCTCCGGTTGCTCTTAAATCAGATCGAGACCATTTCCTGACTTGATTTTCTGCAATGATCACAAATCCAGTCTCGGATTTCCCATCACAACTTTAAAAGATGCATTGTATGCATGATTACATTTTAGGGGCATTTTGGTAATTTCATGGGGTGTTACATCATCTCCCCCTTGGGATCATTCGTCCTCAAATGATGAGTAAGGATAGAATAAATGCATGAGTAACCTTAAATGTCACCTCATTCCTCACTCGAGAACTCTCGAATCCTCATTATCCATCATCTATCAATCACTGTCTTAGCCTCGAGAATGGAATAAGGCAAATCCATCAACTCAAGGAAAGAAAACATTCGAAAGTGTAAAGGATAAGAATATTTACCTTCAACATCATCATCATTTGGCATGAATAGGTGCGGGTATTTGAGTTTCATTGCTCCTTAGCTTCCCACGCAGCTTCTTCAACAAATTGATTCCTCTAAAAGACTTTAACGGAGGCTATCTCTTTATTCCTCAACTTACGAACTTGTTAGTCAAGGATTTGAACTGGAATTTCCTCATATGATAAGCCATCCTTTACCCCCATACTCTTCACAGAAATGGCTAAGGTTGGATCCCCCAAACACTTCTTCAGCATAGGTACATGAAACACCAGGTGAACTCCATCTAGCTTGAAAGGCAAGTCTAGCTCATAAGCAACCTTTCCAATCCTCCTTACAATTTGGTATGGTCCGATATAATAGGGACTCAACTTCCCCTTCTTACAAATCTCATGACACCCTTCATGGCTGACACCTTTAAATACACCCAATCATCTACCTCAAACTCCAAGTTTCTTCTTCTCACATCCGTATATGACTTCTAGTGGCTCTTGGCTATCTTCAACCTTTCCTTGATGATTTTCATTTTCTCCATAGACTGGTGTACGAGGTCAGGCCCAATCAACTCAGCTTCACCCCCCTCAGGCCAGCCAATCGGTGGTCTACATCTCCTCCATAGACTGGTGTACGAGGTCAGGCCCAATCAACTCAGCTTCACCCACCTCAGACCAGCCAATCGGTGGTCTACATCTCCTCCCATATAATACCTCATACGGGGCCATCTAAATGCTAACATGATAACTATTATTGTAAGCAAACTCAATCAATGGTATATGCCCATCCCAATTTCCCTTGAAGTCGATAACACATGCTCTCAACATATCCTCCAACGTCTGTATAGTCCGCTCTGCCTGTCCATCTGTCTGAGGGTGAAAAGTAGTGCTCAAATTCACCTTCGTACCTAATCCCTTCTGGAAAGATCTCCAAAATTGAGAGGTGAATTGAGCTCCTCTGTCCAAGATGATGGACAATGGAAGCCCATGCAACCTCACAATCTCATAAATGTAAAGTTGGGCATACTCCTCAGCCATATAAGTTGTCTTAACCGCCAAGAAGTGGGCTGACTTAGTCATCCTGTCAACAATCACCCATATCGAATCATGCTATTTTTTGGATCTTGGCAAGCCGATAATAAAATCCATATTGATCACCTCCCACTTCCACTCCAAAATTTCAAAGTTCTGAGCTAATCCACACGGTTTCTGATGTTCAACCTTAACCTATTGGTAATTGGGACATTTGGAAACAAATTCAACAATATCTTTCTTCATCCCATTCCACCAATAGACAACGAATTTGACAATCCTTTCTTCATCCCATTCCACCAACAGACTTCCCTCAAGTCATGGTACATCTTGGTGGAGCCAGGATGGACGGAGTATCTCGATCTATGAGCTTCAACCATGATTCTATCTCGAAGACCATCAACATCAGGCTCATACAATCTCCCTTGATATCTCAATACCCCATCTCCCCTTTTGGAGAAAACTATCACCTTCTGCTTGTGAATTGCTTCCTTCAATTGTAATAAGACAGGATCTTGGTCTTGCTTTTCTTTCACTTCTGACACCAAAGATGAAGCAGAACCCTTCTAAATATTGACCCTACCTTCATTGTTCTCCTCAAATTGCACTCCTAATTGAGCCAATCTATGCACCTCTTTGGCTAATTCTCTCTTCCCTTCCTCCACATGGGCAGTGCTACCTATGAACATCCTGCTAAGAGCATCAACAACAATGTTAGCCTTACCTGGGTGGTAGAGAATGCTCATATCATAATCCTTGAGTAACTCCAGTCATCTCTTCTGTCGCAGGTTGAGCTCTTTCTGGCTGAACACGTACTGTAAGCTTTTGTGGTCAGTGAACACGTCAACATGTACTCCATACAAGTAGTGGCGCTAGATTTTAAGTGCGATCACCACTGTTGCCAACTCAAGGTAATGAGTCGGATAATTCTTCTCATGAATCTTAAGCTTTCTAGAAACGTAAGCTATCACCTTCCCTCTCTGCATAAGCACACAACCCAATCCAACTCTAGATACATCACAGTATTCATGAAGTCACCCGTCCTGTCTGGCAAGGTCAATAGTGGTGTTGTAGTCAATCTAGTCTTCAACTCCTGAAAACTCTTTTCATATGCCTAAGACCACTGAAACTTGGCCTTCTTCTAAGTTAACTTTGTCAATAGGGCTGATAGAGAAGAGAAGCCTTTAACAAATCTGCGATAGTAGCCTGCTAAGCCCAAGAAACTTCTTATTTTCGTTGGAGAAGTTGGTCTTGGCCAGTTCTTTACCGCTTCAATCTTCTGAGTATCCACCCTAATACCATCTCCTGAAACAACATGGCCTAAGAAGGCCACTAACTTGAGCCAAAACTTACACTTGGAGAATTTCGCATACAACGCATGATTCTTGAGTGTTTGTAAAATCACTCTAAGGTGGTTAGCATGCTCCTCTTCATTCCTCGATTATACCAGAATATCAATAAACACGATCACGAACATGTCAAGATATGACCTGAATATCCTGTTCATCAAATCCATGAAGGCTGTAAGTGTATTTGTCAACCCGAAGGACATGACCAAGAACTCAAAATGGCCATATCGTGTTCTAAAGGCTATCTTAGGAATATCACTTTCCCTCACCTTCAACTGATGGTAACCCGATTTGAGGTCTATCTTGGAGAAACAAGTAGCACCCTGAAGTTGGTCAAAGAGGGCATCTATTTTAGGAAGAAGATACTTATTCTTTATGGTAACCTTGTTCAATTGTCGGTAGTCTATACACATCCTCAAAGACCCATATTTCTTACGCACGAATAAGACAAGAGCACCCTAAGGTGAGACACTAGGCCTTATGAAACATTTCTCTAGCAAGTCTTTCAATTGTTCCTTTAATTCTTTCAACTCTGCAGGGGCCATTCTATAGGGTGGAATTGAAATTGGTTTGGTCTCGGGAAGAACATCAATCCCAAAGATGATCTCCCTATCAGGAGGGACTCGGGGAAGATCATCAGGAAATACCATAGGAAACTCATTCACAGTCGGGACAGACTCAAGAGTAAGGGATTCAATATCATCAGACTTTAGTCGCACGAGGTGGTAAATACAACCCTTGGAGATCAACTTTCTAGCTCTAAGATAAGAGATGAATTTACCCTTAGGGCCAATAGAACTCCCTTTCCACTCTAAGATAGGCTCATTAGGAAACTTGAACCTAACAATCTAGGTTCTATAGTCAACAGTAGAACTCCCTTTCCACTCTAAGACAGGCTCATTAGGAAATTTGAACGGAACACTCTGGGTTCTATAGTCAACAGAAGCATAACAGGCATGAAGTCAATCCATGACCATTATTACATCGAAATTAACCATCTCTAACTCTACCGAATCAGCTAAAGTGTCTATACGATAAATAGACACCACACAATCGCTGTAAACTCTCTCAGCTAAGATAGACTCTCCAGTAGGAAAAGAAACAACAAAAGGTTCATGCAGACACTCTGGAAGAACCCCAAACTCACTAGCCATACATGGAGTTACAAAAGATAAAGTGGCACCCGGATCAATCATGCATAGCAATCAAGGGAAAAGACTTGACGCATACCCGTGACAACATCTGGTACAGCCTCCTAATCCTATCGATTACCTATAGCATAAAGGTGGTTCGTCCTGCCACCTGTACTAGTAGTAGCACCTCTTAGATGATTGCCCGCGGGAGGGGCTGCAGATGACTGTGCTCTATTGCTTTCTTCACCTCGTCTCCTCTTTGGGTACTCCTTCTAGAAGTGACCTGGCTGCCCACATAGGAAACATGCATCCGTGCCTAGACGACACCTACCCAGATGGAGGTTCCCGCAATTGCCACAAGGTGGTTTTCCCCTCGGGCCTTGAGTCACACTGGCCTGAGATTGGGGGACCTAAGCCCTAAAATTCTGGAATCCCTGAGACTTTTGGTTGTACTTGTTTGGCTGAATGGGTGCACTTGCTACAGACGGAGCAGGATATGATGATCTCTTCTAAAAATAGGACTTGTCACCCCTATTCTGCCTCTGCGGGCTAGGATCATGTCCTGCTGACTTCGCCTTTTTACTCAAATGCTCTTCTCTATCTCTCTTCTTATCCTCCTCTTTCTGCTGGGCATACACCATAAGTCTGGAGATATCCATGCCAGGAATCCATAAAGCAAACTTACACTCTTTCTGCACATGTCTGGCCTGGCTAGACACAAACCTCCTCATCCTCGTCCTCAAGTCTTTCACCATCTCTAGAGCATACCTTGACAGTTTGATGAACTTAAAGCCATACTCCTTCACAGTCATCCCTCCATATTTCATATTCACAAACTCATTCGCCTTTGCCTCCCTTAACTGTTGAGGAAAGAAGTGATCAAGGAAGGTCATTTCAAACTCCTCCCATGTTGTAGGCTCCGCATCCTCACTTCTACTTACCTCCCACTAAGTGTACCATACATTAGCCACGTCCTTTTACTGGTAGGATGCAAGCTCAACTCCCTCAATCTCGTTCGTATGCATAGCCCTCAAAACTTTGTACATCTCATCAATGAAGTTTTGTGGGTCCTCCTCCACCTTTGACCCCGTATACATAGGCGGGTTCATCCTCAAGAAGTCTCTGAGTTGGGTTGCAGCTGAGGGCTCTTGTGAGCTAGAACTAGGAGCCTGAGCTTGGCCAGTTCTTGACCACCTCAATCTTGCTGAGGGCTCTTGTGAGCTAGAGCTAGGAGCCTGAGAACCGTGGCTATTTCCGTGGGAGGCCACCAACTGAGTTAGCATAGTGATAGCTCTCCTAAATTATGCCTCAGTAGTGGGAGCTGGCTGGGGTTGAGTAAGGGGCACCAGTGGGACCTCAGCAGTCTTAGCGAGACATCCCCATCTCCTAGTCTTGGGCTAAATCAGAGCCTCCGGTTGGGTGTTCTCAGCAACTAGGGCTGGGGCATCTCTCTGAGCGGCAATTCTCTTATGTGGCATTTTTTGTAGGCGTAAAGCGCATGAGTTAACACATAATCCACAAGTTAAACTCTAAAGCACGAACTCATATCATAGAAGAAGAGTAATACTTCCTAATGTCCAATAGACTCCTGCTTATGTAGTGTGGTGCAATAACACACTCATAAATAAGACTCTACTATACACGACTTCATAGACTCTCTAGGACACTCAAACTCTGTGTGTGCTCTGATACTAAGTTTGTCATGCCTCGGGATAGTACCCTAGACATAACTGGCACTCGAAGACTATTGCTAGCCCCCAAGCGACCCATCTAATCTCATTGCCTTCGTTCGGTCAATTCAATAGCCAAAGAAAATAGAGTAATAATAATAGTCTATTAGTGGGCTCAAGCTATCAACTTAGTATGCCATAAATGAAATATGAAAATGAAAGACAGTCTTAAGATAATAAAAGAAAGGGCAAGAACCCTCAACATCTACCATCAACATCTATGTCTATGAAGCCTTTATACTACTGTCTGAGACAGTATCATGACATGTCATAGCAATCCAAAATCAAGAAAAGGATAACAAAGCTAAATAAAATACTCATCCTCCGAATGCAGAGGAGGACTCACCACGGTCTGACTCAATAAAGCTTTGAACCTCAACAATTGGGTTGCTAAAGTCCTCTGTCTACAGAATCTGCATCATAAAATGATACAGCACCAAGGGGCATTAGTACGTGGAATGTATTGTATATAACACGGGCTAAAGTAAATGGAACAATATAGCAATAACTCATCCTCACCTCAGAGTAAAGGACAAGGCTCTATCACTTCACTATCCATCAAAACATCAAACAATCACATCACATTGGAGTTCTATCATCATGACATCTATCTCGGAGTTTTCTTGGACCTACACCCACCACCTATGAGCCAGTGATGGTACAATGAAGAGATTTCATTGCGGCATCCGCCCAGTACCTTTCTGATTTGAAAGGGCGTACATAAGAGGTTTATGATAATAGTAAGTCCTCTTTTGGGACTAAGGAAACATCTGTTCTCACGGTTCAATCCTTTGCTATGCTGGCCACGTAGTTAATGAGTGGGAGTGGGACTCACTCTTACTCATTTTTGATGCTCAATACTCATCCCAGGACTCAATATGCTCATACGTCTATCAATTCATCAACAACTTTCATCACTTAACCCATACGGGTAAGAACACTCACCTCATCTCATCCTCTATCAACTCAAAGGCAAGACTATACTTTCAATTTAAGAATAAATATTTATTCAACTCTATCAATGCTATTTCCAGCTAATTCAGTCATCAATGCACTCACTTCATAACTCAGACTCAATCAAGCATCACATTCAGCCAATCAAGGCTCTAGACATTCCTCCTAAGTTCATTATCTAAGTCTTTAACAGAGAAAATATAAGGGTAAATTGCATAATCATAACATAATACATGTAAACAATTCATTAAAATATGATGATCATCAATTTTATGCAAAAATACAAGATTCAAAAGAAATTTCAAGAAAATATTCAAGAACCTTAATTCAAGACATATAAATTCACATTCTACATCTTAATCTATGTATTGGGGCACATGGAAGAACAATTCCATGTTCTGGGTAGCCTTTACATACCTGGAATAAAGAATTATCAAGTATTCTGCAAAGAATTAAAGCCTCAAAGGAAACTCTCACCTCTCTTGTTCTTTTCCTCTCTCAGAACTTGCATAGGAATTTAGAAAATAATGGGTTTTTAAACCCTTAATCGTGATAAAAGAATTTAAAACACGTTTTAGGGGTTAGGAACGGGTTGGGAAGGACCAAAATGCCCTTCCACCAATTAAAAGAAAAAATTTAAAATCTGGTGTACTGGTCCGCGACACGCCAGGGGCGCGGACCAGTACATTTTTGCCTTTTTTCGAGAATTTCAATTTCCTTCAAAAAAATGAAAAAAAATGCAAAGTGATACTCCGCGTTCTGTCTGCGTCGCACCAAGGAGGCAGACATACACTATTTTTGATTAATTTTTACTCCAGTTGCTCTTAAATCGGATTGAGACCATTTCCTGACTCGATTTTTCGC
>DF369494.1:15679-26402 GCA_000787875.1 Solanum virginianum
TATTTTGATGTTTTGGATATGCATTTGACTTTTATACTTTTGCTTTGATTATTTCTCTGATTTATATTCTGTACAATTTGCTTTACATATTCAGTACGTATTTCATACTGACCCCCTTCCTTCGGGGGCTATGTTCATGCCCGCAGGTTCTGACATACAGTTGGGTGACTCATCAGCTTAGGACATCTTTCTGCGGTTTGAAGTGTTTCCCTTATAAGTAAACCTGTCTGGAAACTTCCTTAAAAGTTTTGAATATGTTTGAGCAGCTTTGATGATAGGTTTGATACTTGTGTTTGCATAAGCCACCTATCTAAAATTTGGTCTGGGGATTGTATTTGGGTGCCCATCCGGGCACTAGTCACGGTCCACGGGGTTGGGTCATGACATATTTATGGGAATTTGTTTGTGTTATATATGTTCAATATATAGACCCAAGGTCTGTGACCATATGTTTGATTCATTTATGGGTCAGATTATGTTAATAAGTTTTTTGTTGTTTAAAGTTATTTTAAGTTGGTTTTCAAGTTTTTGAATTTTTTATTATAATGAGTTGGTTGTATGATTCATTTATGAGTTAAACTTTCATGGAAATGGTTTAATTATTATTTTCTGTCTTGGTTAACAGGTTATATGGGAGCACATATTAATTTGACGTTTGGGTATAAATAGTAATAGTGTTGTATTTTTTATGATTTGATTGATTGTACCAAGTTGATTATGCAATTTTGTTGATTTTTGTTCACAAATAATTTTTTATCCTCTTTCTGTGGCAATGAATTTCATCTATCCACATTTTGAAGCACTATCTTGATGTTATATGTGTTTATATAGCCTATATATTTTGCATTGGTTTGTAACTTTATGTTTGACTCATTTTTTCTTCAGATTATGTTAATAATTTTGCATTTGTTTGATTATTTGTTGGTTAAAGTCGATTAAGTTGGTTTTTGAATTTGTTGCACTTGTCTTTGGGTATTTTTGTTTATAATGAGTTGGTTCTACGGCTTTTTTATTTGGTGTATTTGTTAGTTCATCTTTTTCCTAGTTTATGTTAACTATCTCTTTTGCCGTATTTGGTGTTATTCTTTGTTCACCCTTTCAATTCTAATGAATGTCATGCTGTCAACATTTGAAAGTTGCATTTGTTGGTGCTATTAGCCTATAAGAAATGTCATGTTTTTCATCATTTGAGATATCTTACCAAGTTGATTATGCAATTGGTGATTTTTCTTTATTTTAAAAATTTTGTAAGTTAACTTTCAGGGGAATGGTATAAATATTGGCTACTGCCTTGGATAATTGTTGGTTCTCTGGTAGCATATAACAATTTGTTTGTTATTTTTTTTTACCTTTTTGGTGTTATGTGTATACAATTGATGATATCTAATATATTTAATTTGTACTAATTTTCATGATTTCAACCTTTTGTAAATAAGTTTGTTGGATTTGAAGTTATTCTATATGTGTTAATGCTTCCATATATGTTTTTTTGTTATGTGTTAATGCTTCCATATATGTTTTTTTGTTATTAGGACAAAAGGAAACAACCTAGATGGCTCTCACACATTAAACTTTCAGCCCTTAAGGAGATATCTTACCGTTTGATAAAACTAAACATGCTTCAGATGTTCAAAGATTTACCATTTGGCTATTTACTCGATTTACCTCCTATGCATGTCGAACCTCAGCTTATATGACATTTAGTCGAGAATGAGGTACAGAGTAATCGGAAAGATATGTTTAAATTTAGCTTGAATGGGTCTGTAATTGAATTTGGGATTGCGGAGTTTAAGGCTATAACGGATTCTAAGTGTGGAATATTAGATGACTTTGTGATTGATTTGGTTGGTCCATCAAAACTCATGCGAAAATATTTTCCTTACATCAAGAATAGAGCGGTGCCAAAGGGGTTTGTTTACCAGTGTCTTCAGAGATGAAGAATTAATTGAGACAGATGATATATTCGATATGTGCATCATCTATTTTATTAGTACTTTTATACTCTCATCCCCCCCTTCAGAATATATTTATGCCTGAAGACCATTTTTAATTGGTAGAGTGGGGAAATTATGTTAACTATCCTTGGGGCTATCTCTCATTTTTTGAGTTGCAGGACTATATGACCAAATAGGTAGCAGCGGACAATGAGAGGGTATTGTTATCTGGATTTCTGTTGGCTCTTCAAATCTAGTTCTACGAATGCTTTAATCAAGTTGATAGGACGGTTACAGTTCACAATAATTACCGCACTCTGCGAATTTTCAATTGAAAAATTTTGGAGAGGACGATATTTTATCGATATTTCAAAAGAGGGATGTTTCGACCTTTTCGGAACCAGGTTATATACTTTTTAGATTATTTTTATTTTTCCTTCTGTATATGCTGATTTTTTCTTTCATTAGTACCAGTTCAAGAACATGTCGTTCACGCGAGTTGAGTTGGCTACAATTCGGGCAGAAGAGTTGGCTGCTCCGAATGCTATTGTTTTTCCCCAGCCCAATGAGCAGTCTTGTGCTAATTCTGAATGCCGCAATTTCACTGGATCAGAAGACGTTAGTGCGCCCAAATCTACTACTTTTTGCAACAGTTATGATCAGAATGTGGCCAAAATGGATACATCTATGAAGTCTGAACCCAAAGATAGTGAAGTCATTGAGAGTATTGGAAAAGAGATTTGTTTGGTATGTATTTTACTCGCTGTGCTTTTTTTTCTTGTTACATCTTGCTCATTATTTCGGATTTTTTTAATTAATGTGTATAGGTTTGTGAGTGATTAACAATCTTGGAGGCTAAGGTCGATGATGAGTTTCATAACCAATTGGTAACCAAATTTTTCACCAACTAACTGAACTTTCAACATAATAGTCTTTCATTGAAGAATCATTTAGAAAGTACATGTGGAAGACACCAGTTGAACAAAATGTTGATCCAAAAATTCATAAAATCAGGCTTACAGAAGGTATCGCAATGCCCCTGTCATATTCCAAATGAAGCATCTATTTGAAGAATAAAACAATTTTGAAGTGGATCAAGATCTCACTGATTCATTTCAAATGTGGTTCAAGTCGAAGCTGTCGAAGAGACATGGCAAGTACGTATTTTTTATATTTGGTGATTTCTTATTATTCCATTTATAATTAGTTTATTAGTTCGTCATTTTATTTTTTTAGGAAACAAAGTGTGTTCACCCTTTCTTCTAACAAGATAAATCTCCCTTTTGACTTTGGGGTCGATACAGTAGGACTTGTGGATTGATTTTATGACTTTGTCACAATTGGACGACCATGGGGAGACTCGATAATATATTCCAAAAATATAATACTATGTTCTTTTCACCTCTATTTTTTTTATATTATACCTTTTATTATCTGAAATCTGAAAATATGGATATGCAGCATGTTGACGTTATCATGTACTATCTCCATAAAAAAAATATGGACCTGAAAATCATACAAGAGTCATATTTATGAATTTTTTTTTATACGATGGGTTGAACAAATACATGATCACTGGCTGAAGAATAACAAGGATAGCCAAGTAATTACTTCTGATCAAGAGGTTGCACAGTACATTCGAGGGTATAAGATACATGCCAATATATCATGGGATTTTGTTGACTAGATTTGTATCCCTATCAATATACATGATCTATACCATTGGGTATTGGCTGTAATTTCCACAAAAAACTTTTGCATCTATGTGTTTGACTCCTTATGCGAGGTTGGATTAAAGTACTTTGTCACTGTCAATCATGTTACGAGGAAACTTACAGAAATTATCCCGCTTTACTTTGTTTGCACGACTTTTATAGAAAACGCGATGATATTGACTGAAACAACAAGATAGAGTCTACTGATCGTACTCTCAGGGATCCTCTTATGTATTTCATCTTTGAGAATACTCCTCAACAATTTGAGGAATCGAAGTAAGTTTTTTTTTTAAATACATCATATTATTTTATCTACTGCTTTTGGAATATTACAACCCCCTTTTCCCTACTCTTATATTATTATTTTCTGCCCCAAAATATGAAGCATTATTTTTATTTTAATAATGCCTGCTGACTATTTTGATTTTTTGTTGGTTAAGTTAGCTCATTTTGGTAGTTATATTGTTGTCATATTGGCCCTACAATTATTTATTTTTTCCCCTTGTTCAATCATGATATAAGTATGTTATTTTTTAACTTGGTTTAATTTTGTTGGAGAGAGTTGGTAAAAATCTCGTACCTGCTGTTGTTTACTAACTTGATTTTATTTTTAATGGTTATGTCTTGGTTAAGATTTGTGGATGTGCGGTTGTTTTTTGTTTTCTTTTGTTCATTTCGTTGGACATAGTTGCTAAAGTTGGGGTTTCTATGATGGTTATGAATTTGTTTTGTACTTTTAAATGACAATGTATTGGATACGATTTTTGGTTACTAGTGTTGATTTATTTTTTCTTTAATTGCTATATTTTTCACCTTTAAATCAGTTATGTTTTTAAAATTTAAATTATGTTACCAACTTACCTTTTGGGTCAGGCCATCATATTAGTCATGTTTCTTATTAAAATTTAATATACATGTTTCTTAATATCTCCTTTCTTTTTCAGTGACTACGGGTTATACACGTGCGCCTTCGCTGAATACTATTTGCAAGGTGAATTCAAAATTTCTGAATGTTTTATAGAGCCGTATCTATTCAGATTGCGGTACGGTGCCCTATTTTGACAATATGGAACACAAAAAATAGACGAGGGGGCAGTCAGCGAGTGTGAAGCTATGAAGAAGGTTGTTAGTCGCAGGGGGGGCATGAAAAGTTATATACAACTACGTTTCAGTTAGTGACAGTATTGATGAGGCTAAGATAGTACCACGTAGGAAGAATTAGATATTTTTGTTATTATGTAGACAATTATTTTATGCACATGTAACAATCTTTTTTGGATATTCTACTTGTGTGATATTTTTGTGATATGAATATATTAACTATTTTAATGGTAAATTGGTAATGACCTTTCTTTTTGACTTCACCTTCCGTTATAGATTATGTAAAAATGTATGTTTTTTTGAATGGATTTGGGATTGAAGATTTGGTTAATATTTTATACTGTACCAATGCTTAATCAAATTCGTAATCAATTTTTTTACCAACTAACTTAACTTTCAACATAATTATGTTGTGTAATTTAACAGAATACAAAAAAGATCAAATTTACAATCAAAGTGAACCATTTCCCTGAATGCTTAACCCAATTGGTAACCAAATTTTTCACCAACTAACTGAACTTTCAACATAATTATGTTGTATAATTTAATGAAATATAAAAAATACCAAATATACAATCAAAATTAGACCATTTTCCCGATCACTTAACCCAACACCCATTTTATTGACTGCAAAATCAAAACCCTACATCTCTTTGGATTTGTTAACTATTTCAATGGTAAATTGACAATGACCTTTTTTTTTTACTTCATCTTCTGTTATAGCTTATGTAATTATGTATGTTTTTTGGAATGGATTTCGGATTGAAGATTTGGTTACTGTACCAACACTTAACCAAATAGGTAACAAAATTTTTCACCAACTAACTGCACTTTTAACATAATTATGTTGTGTAATTTAACAGAATACAAAAAATACCAAATCTAGAATCAAAATTAGACCATTTCCCTTATCGTTTAACCCAACACCAATTTTTTGACTGCAAAATCAAAATCCTATGTCTCTTCAATAGTGTCTCAAAATCATTCATACCAAAAATTTTTACCATATCACTGAATGGTCACCCCACTAATTTTCTTTAAAAATTTTTGTAAACTCTAACACATTTGTTTTATATAAATCACTCTAATTTACAAAAAAAAACAATACTACAACACTAACCAATATTAAAAAATGTAATATGCTTCATTTGTATCAATACTTAATCAAATTTCTCACCATATTTTACACCTACTAACTGAACTGTCAATAGATTTCTGTTTTCAATTTTAACAGAGTAAAAAAATATCAAATCTACAACCCAAAATTAGACCATTTTTCTGATCACTTAACCCAACACCATTTTTCATCTGCAAAAATAAAAATCTACATCCCTTCAATAGTCCCTCAAAATAAATAAACCAGCCAAATCTTTTTACCATAGAAACAACACTTAATTCATTTGGCCTTTATCATGATAACTGCTGCAAGTTGTTTTGTTATGACCTACCGACCCACACTACATGTGATCTTACTTCTTTTGAATTTCACTTCTGTAAAGCCTTTTTTTTTATCATAATTTGATAGTCTCCCTTGTTCTTTCCTTACATCCAGTGGCAGCACAGTTTTACTCAGCACATCTTCTAAAATAACCCAAGTGCTTTCACAAGGCAATGGTTCTATCGGTATTGCATATGCATCTTTAAAATTTTTGTTGTTGTAGTAATTTGAACAATAATCCTCAGCATACTTGTTTCTGTACCCAATAGTTGTTATTGCATGTGCATAGGGAATCTGTCATATTGAAACCTCTTGCAAGAGTACTCCATTCTGTTTAAACAAATAATAGAACTCTTTACACCATCTGTAACAGTATGAAGATACTCCGTTGATGCTCTCACCTGAAAAAACAAACAAAAACCAAATCGACAATTTAGGATTTCCAAACAACGCACAAATAAGAAGCCCATTATTAATTTTCAAAATTCAAAAACATATTGTCATTATATGGGACATATTTTCACTTTCCACCAACATAAGATTGTACTTCTTTGTCAAACTTGTTGTAGTCTTCTTTCCTTATTTGTTGAATTTCTCATTCCATGTTTCAATCGTTTTCCTTATGTACTCCAGCATAGGTACCACAGGTAGTTTTCGACCAGGCAAAATTGCATTGTTAATTGACTCTGCAATATTGCTGGCCAGTGTCCATGTCCTCTTCACAGTTGAGTGTGCAAGGGATCACTTCTCAAATCAGCTTCTACCAAATAGTTGTGACATCTTGGACTTATTTTCTTCAACTGACTCATCAGGCTATCAAACTCTTCAATGGTGTATGTTTTTGTCAACTTAAAAAATAACCTCCTCATATTCTTTGTATTATTGTGTGTTCTTTTCAGCACATTTGTCCACAAATGATATATGCAAGCATAGTGTGGGAACCCTAGATAAACAGATCTAACCACATTTCAAATCCTTTTGTTCCTATTTGAGACAAAGCACATATCGTGTCTATCACCAAATGCCAACTTGAAATATTGAAAGAACCAATTTCAAGACTTGTCATTTTTCGAGTCCACCACAATATACACTAGAGGTAATATATGACCTACAATTAAACCAAGTCAGCCAACTTTTTTTTTTTAATTATAATTATACAAAATGAAAATGTCATCAGAATAGTGAAAGTTACAAAACTAACCTCTGAGATCCAATGTGCTAGCGATCAACATTACACCTTCGAATGTTGATCTAATGAGTGTGCCATCAACAATCACTATTGGCCGACAATATTTTCATCCCCTAATGCACACATCAGCGCAATGAAGGTATACAAAAAAGATCCATCATCTGTCTTATTCAAATTGACTATTGTTCATGGATATATTTTTTCCAATATATATAAATATATTGGTATTTTTCCATACGAAAAAGTTGAGTCCCCTTGCAATGTACTAAATGCCATTTTCCTTCCTCTTCAAGTTTGCATATAACTTAATGTTATTCCATGCTCCCTCTTCATGTCCCTTCTAATTTCATCTGGTGTGTAATTTAATTTGGGCTCACTGTATTTGTGTAATAACATCGCACCAAGCACTCCACTTTTACATTGACGTTTTGACATTAGCTTACCTTTTATGGGGCACATATGCGTAACAAAATTTATGAATTTTGAACAACGCAGAATTGCTCAAGCACGAAAACTTAAATAACCACGTGCAGCCATTTGTTGGGCACCTCAAGTTATAACTGAAAAAATCTGAACGTTAACATAAATTTTATTTTTCAGTTTTAACCAACTATTCTTTCATATTTACCATACTTTTTTATCAAAACATAGTGCAAAACAACTTTAACTTAGATAATGTAACCATCCACATGAACATACTAAAGTTAAACCCAAATTTCAATCAAAGTCAAAGTTATACCTACCACTGTTAATATGTACAAGGTTTTCACCTAATTCAATACTTTCAAATAAAATCAAATCTTCTTCATTTACAAAGCTCTATCACCAACACAATCAATTTTACGATCAGTGCTAATCCAAATCCCTGCATAGCACAAGTCTGTTTTCATTAAACTGACAGTTTATTTTCACACAAATCAACACACCAATCAATTATATAACCATAATGAAATCAATTATAGTCAACAATAATAACCATTTTAGTTAATCCAATATACACAAATTCAATAAAAAAAATAATATCCATTATCTTTAATGACTTGACCTTACAACAGTGTATTCAAATCCTCTCAACAATGCATAACATCTCATCACGTCTACAAGAATCTTCTTTGTTTTGTAGATTTGATTCACTACAATTTCGTCATTTTGACTGTTGTCTATAATTCTGTCATCTTCATTCTCCTCTATCATAATGGGTTCAATCGCAGTCAAGCACATTTTATCTCTCATTATATATGATTGTGTCAAAGTTTCTTCACTGCCATCATATAAAAGTGTTTCCCTACATCTATCAACACATGTTATACACAAAGGATACTTCGAGAAAAAATTTATATTGCATTTTTTTTGTACAAATAAACTTACACGCCCATATTGTTATGGATGTGCTTTGGAGGGGATTCATAGTTAACCTTATATTGGAGCAACATTTTAGTAAATTTTATATCCACACCTATTTGTGATGCAATTGTCTCGACCAATCATTTTCTTGGATCAAATATAACTCCTTCGATTTTGTAGTCAACATAGCAACTTGTGTATGCACATATCTGCACACTATTCATAAACCAAAAAAAACCTTAAAATAGTAAAGAGGATGACATAAACAAGTTTTGACCCAACAAACAACAAAATTATATTTGATTTAAACATAACAAGAAGAACCCACTAACATTTTTCAATGAAAAATACTAAGATTCATTCTCATGGAATAATTTTCATTAAAAATCATGTACACATGCAATATATGCTAAATAGAGCTTTTTTTTTAATAACAAGAAAAATATACCTATTGCATCTCATTTTTCATCATTTTGGATTAAAATGGACACACAATCCATAATCAAATTGGATTAAATCACAACTCAATGCATATTCTTTTCTTGATTTAACTTTTCTTTCTACTATAAACAACTTTTTATCTAATAAATGAACTACATACCTTGATAGAGGTTTTATTTCGTTTCCATTGGTAGTTGGTTACTCTACATTGTGTAAAACAACAAAAATAATGAAGGAAAGAGAAAAATGTAGGCTTGTCTTATTTCTTCAACTTGTTTTTGTCAATTCCCAAATAAAAAATTGTCACGACCCAACCTATGGGCCGTGACTGGCACACGATTACGGCACCCAAACAGAAATTCCAAGCCAAACTCAGATAACAGGTCACGACCCAACATATGGGCCATGACTGGTACCCGATTGGGGCACCCGAACCAACTTACTAATCCAAACTCAGATTATAATCACTATACTTATCTACAGAAATTTCGACAGAGTTTCCTCTGTTTTACTAACTAGCCATCTGAAATCAGAAAACTCCAACAGACAGAACAGACAGATCAACATACATATCCATATATGTGCCGGCCGACAAGATCATCACTGCGGTTAAATCGCCCAACAAACACAACAAGCAAACGTAATATCCAAACTGACTGATATGTTTCCATCTCTCAGCATACAAACATAAAATACAAATGGGCTGACATAACCCATACTTACAGGAGTCCACAGACCTCTATACAGACATACTAACAGACGAGATAAGACAGGGCCCCATCATACCCAAAATGAATATAGTATAAAAGGATAACACAGTAAGTATACCAAAAGTAGCTCCAAAGCAAGGGAGCTCGTCAGACTACAAATGGAGGTCCTAAGCTAGAGGCCCTTTACCCTGTACGTCTGAACCTGCGGGCATAAAATGCAGCCCCCGAAGAAATGGGGTCAGTACGAAAGACGTATCAAATATGTAAAGCAGAAAGCACAAACGTAATGAGTGTAATAATTAGTCAAATGAACATAGACAACAAAAGTACACATAATTACCAAGGTGGCCAAAAGATCATAGATAAAGGATTTTATTTTCATTTTCATTTTTTTCTGCAAGTGTGTCAAAATACGATTTCAGCTCATCACAATTTTCAAATATGTCAAATGGATGCATATCGAACAGGAATGATGGCGACCTCTATACTCGTGCCATACCACAGCATCATACTAGGAAGTTCAAATCTCTGAACAATCTCCAACACAAAGTACAAATGTAGAATAAGTGAGCTGGCATCCCTTAACTCAGTTATCCTATAGTAAATGTGACATAAAGCCACCAAACTGAAGGCCCAATCTCACCTCAACATCGAGCTAAGTGAAGCCGACCCTTGGGTCGAGCCGACCCCGCCGTATCCAACCAACTTTAAAAAATATATGTATATAGTATATTATGCACGACCATAACCGATCCGGGAACCGGTGAATGAAATTATAGAGGCACGAACAGAGTAGTGAGGATCATATGCATAAAAAGTCATTGCTCAAGTTCAACTTAGTTACATATTGT
>DF369492.1:1687-14736 GCA_000787875.1 Solanum virginianum
TTGATATGTTACACTTAGCCACCTGTTTGAGCATTCTGAATCTATACTATGTTTATTAGGCGGCAGGACCGCAGCGGTGACCTTTTCGGCCCGCGTATTTATGTATTCATATTTGTATTCTATCTGTTGGTTCGCTGTACTCTTCTATTTCAGGTGGCTAATCTATAATACAGAGGAAACTCTGCCAAAATCTTCATAAAATTAATAGTAACTCCTGTTGGAATCTGATTTGGCTATGTGTCGGGACGCCCCAAATGAGTGTCAGTCACGGCCCATAAGTTGGGTCGTGACACAAACACAAGCCAACAATAGTTTGGAGGAAGTAGGTCCGGTGTATGTGTACCAAAGGAGATAAGCAGAATCCGAGTTAAAGCTGAAGTGTTATTTATGGAAAAAAATAAATATGGAATACAAAGAAGGAAGCAGCTTTGGAAAAGGACTCCTTTATGGACAAGAATGATGTGTCCATCTCAAGAAAAGAATCCTACTTGGAAAGTCTTTAGGGTGCAATATAAATACATTCATCAACCTTAGAAGACTTAGCTTTTGCAATTGAAAAATGGCTAGAGCATTCAGAAGAAGCACGAGCACTTCGCGAGAGAACTCAAGCAAGATCTATAGTTAGGTTTTGTTGATTGTTCAAATCTGTTTGACAATCTTCTTAGAGTCTTTGTTTAGTGACAGAAATTGTAAGAAGTTGTTCTGTTTTTCTTGTGAGAGTTATTGCTTGAGAGTGGGTTTGGCTCTTGAGTGTTGAGTGTGTTAGAAGAAGTAAGTTGAACATTGCTTGTTTGAACTTAGTGAAGTTTTTGAAATCCTACGAGTATAGGTAGTGATTGTTTCTCCCTTTAGTAAGGACTTTGTCCACTATAAGTTGTTTGCCTTTTGATTACTACTTTAGTAAACAAGTTATTACTGATCGTTGAACCTAGTTCAATAGAAGTTAGGGGGAACTAATCCTTTCAATTGTTATCAAAGCAGGACTTTTTGAAACAAGGTTAACTACCTCGAAAAGATAATGGCAGCCCCACCTACGGTAGAAAAAGAAGCTTCTTAGTCCAGACCACCGTTGTTCGACGGACAATATGTACTATGGGTGGTGGAAAACTAGAATGATGAATTATATTGAGGGTGAACATCATGATCTTTGGATGTGGTGCTCAATGGAACAAGTATTCTAATGAAGAACGATTCTACTGAGGGTACTCCAAGGGTACCCAAGGAATGCAGTAAATGGATGATGATGACAAGGTTGCCATTCAAAACAATGCTAAGGCTAAGAATATCTTGTTGTGTCGTATCGGTTCCAACGAATATAATAGGACATAGTCATGCCAAGACACTGAGCAGATCAGGGATACTCTAGAAATAAGTCACGAGGGCACCTCTAAGGTGAACAAGGCTAAGATTGATAATCTTAATTGACAGTATGAGTTATTCAGAATGCATGAAGGCGAAACTATACATACAATGGAAACCAGGTTCTCCACTATTGACAATGAAATCTACTCCTTGGGAGAAGTCATCCCCATTGGGAAGGCCATCCAAAAGCTGCTAAGTGTGTTACCTGAATCTTGGGAAAGCAAGGTTGAAGCTATCATCGAAGCCAAGGATCTAGACACCATGACTATGGACCAGCTATTGGGAACTCTAGTCATTTACAAATTGAAGAAGAATCAAGAGAAGAAACTTAATAATAAGAGAAAGGACAAGAACCTGGCTATGAAAGCTACAATAAAAAAAGGACTGCGAAGAAGAAAACATAGCCTTGATCACCAAGAAGTTCCATCAGGTGCTGAGAAGAGAGAACGTTGGACAAAGAAGGACCACTCAATAAATAGCTGAGAAAGATCTAAGGGAACAATTATGCCATAAGTGTGGTAGCCTCGACCACTTCATCAAGTTTTGTCCACTCCGGGCACTTGAGTACAAGAAGAACAATCCAGAGAAGCCTAAAGAAACCAAGGCAAAACCCTATGTTGGCAAAAATAGAAGGATGACTAGTCGAGAAGCGGATCTGTTAGTACAAAAAGCATTGGCGGTGCTAGCTGGCAATCTGGGTGAAGAATCAGATGATGAGATTCCTAAGAATAAATCTCTCATGGTAGTCGAGGAACCAAAAAAATATGACTTTTTTACTCTCGTTGCCATGGAGGAGTCCGATGATAAAGGAGGCAAGGAACAGATAACTGAAGCTACTGATCCTAATACTGACAAAGTTGAAGCTGGATAGGAGAATCTGGCATTAATGGTAGGAGCAGGTTCTCATGATCGGGATGATGCTCTATTAGATACCAAGGTGAGTATTGAACAAGCTAAAGCTAATATTAATACTTATTCCAAGAAAAAGCTTGAGTCTCTTTCATAGGTCCTGATTAAAGCCTATTTGATTGTTTGTGACTCTAAAGACCTTCTTTTGGAAGAATATGCCCTGCTTGGAACAGAGAATGTCGATCTTGAGAATTTCAATCAAAAACTACAGTTTGAGATTGACGGCATTAAGGCCTCTAGGAAGGAGAAAACTGTTATGAGTATGATCCAATCTGATATGAAAGAAAAGGTTAAAAAGTTAGGAGAAGAGCTAGGCAACATGAGTCATAAGAATAAGGTTCTCCTAAAAGAACTTGAGTAAACCAAAGCTAAATTAGAGCATAGTATAAAGAGGACCAAGTCCTCTGCTATGCTCGATGATTTGCAGCAAGGTCAATCCACCACCAAGTATGGGATCGAGTTCAAAATCAAGGAACCTAAGAATCAGGCTATAGATCATGGGGTTCTATGCACCTTGTGTGGGATGTCCGGACATTTGAGAGAGAACTGCAATAAAAATGCCAAAGCCCTCAACTGTAACATATCTTACATAATAGAAACCATAAAAGGGGTAACCCAAAAAGGGGAACGAGACAAAAGTATTCGCATATGAGTAATAGAAATAGGACAGGGAGAAGATACCCTCCTTGAACTAATAGGAAATAGTCTGGAAGAAGATACACCTCCCCAGGTTTAGTTGGTTCGATAATGAAGAAAGATACCCCCCAGAACCTTCAAGAATCTGTCAGGCAGAAGAAACCCTCCTACATCTCATAGGCTCAATGATGAAAGTAGATACTTTGCCAAAACCACCAGAGCTAGAAGAACCAATAGGGATGTTTCTCCCTGGGCAAGAAGGGATCTCATTCACCCTTTCTGTAATCAAAAGGGACCCAAGTGGATCTGGGTATTCTAATCTCACCTCTATTAATTATTCATATACCAGAACCATGAGCATCCTGACTATGTGTACAAACTAGACAAAGCTCTTTATGAACTGAAACAGGCTCCTAGAGCATGGTATGACCGGCTATCTAGTTTTCTGCTAGAAGGAAAACAGAAATAGTGGTACTTGGATAGCGCATGATTTAGGCACATGATAGGCAACAAACACAACTTCCTTCTACTCAGTGACTTCTAAGGCGGAAACATTGGCTTTGGAAATGGAAAACATGGTGATATTAAAGGCATTGGAAAGTGGGACCTTCTATGTCCTAATACATTGAAAATGTGTACTATGTAGAAGGTCTGAAACACAACCTTCTAAGCATGTCTCAAATGTGTGACAAAGGAAACAATGTACTCTTCACTGCATCAGAATGCAAGGTGACAAATGCATTATCCAAGAGGTTAATCTTGAATGGAATAAGACATAAGAATGTGTACAAGGTAGATATCAATGGTCCATGTAAACCAAAGATGAAGTTTTTGAGCACAATGAGTGATTCATCCTCACTATGGCATAAAAGGCTAGGACATGCCAGCTTCTCTACAATCATTAAATTGATCCTTAAGGAATTGGTTTTGGGACTGCCTAAAGGAAAAATCAGTGAAGATCAAGTGTCTGAAGCATGTGCTCAAGGTAAGCACGTCAGGAGCAGCTTTCAACAAGTAGGGTTGGTCAGTACCAATAAACCCTTGGAACTGGTTCACATTAATCTCTATGGACCCTTAAGAGTACTCAACAGAGGCGGTAACAAGTATGTTTCCATTCTTGTAGATGATTACTCGAATTCACTTGGACCTTCTTTATAAAAACCAAAGAAGAAACGTTTGATTTTTTTGTTGTATATGCTAAAATGGTCCAAAAGAATTTAAATTGCCAGTTGAAGAGCTTGAGAACAGACCATGGTACAGGATTTGAGAACTTTAAGTTCCTCATATTCTGTGCTGAAAAAAGGGGGACTCATAACTTCTCAGCCCGAGAACTCCTCAACAAAATAAGGTGGTGGAAAGAAAGAATAGATCTTTAGAAGATATGGCTAGAACCATATTGATAGCTAGCGATCTTTCTTAAAGCTTCTGGGCTGAAGCTGTGAACACCACCTATTACCTCATTAACAGATGCATAATTACACCCATCTTGAATAAGACCCCTTATTAACTACTTAAAGGCAGAAAACCAAACCTACCACATCTTTGTTCCATTGGTTATGTTTGCTACGTTAACAACAATAGAAAGGAGGCCCTAGGCAAGTTTGATGCCAAAAGGGATAAGGGAATCTTCATTGGGTACATGCAAAGCTTACAAAGTATATAATAAAAAAACTAGATGCATAGAAGAAAGTGCACATGTTATATTTGATGAGGCCAGTCAAGGGGCCGAGAAATTTTTATAGGAATAGGTATAAAGAAAGGACACAATAGACAGTCAGATGATGAGAATGACAGAGAACAGGGTAGTGAACCAAGATTGTTGACTCCAAGCGATGGGCAGAGAGTGGTGTCACCCCCACGACAGTCACTCCTTAGAATGGAGAAGGTGCATTAGGAATGCCTCACCCAGGTGAATCTAGTCCCTTTGATACAGCAAGGATCAGTTCTATGCCTGAAGATATGAGACATAACAGGAAGCACAAGAGTTCACATCCTCTTGAGAACTTGTTGACACCCCTAGATTCAGGCATCTCTACTAGATCAAAGCTCAGAAACATGTGTGCCTACTCTGCATACGTGTCATGTGGTTGAACCTAAGAACGTGAAAGAAACCCTGCAGGATGAAGAATGGATATCCGTCATGCAGGAGGAACTCTTATAGTTGAGCGAAGCAAGGTGTGGCGCCTGGTTCCACCTCCTGAACATCGAACCATCATCAGCACGAAATAGGTTTTTAAGAATAAGCTGGATGAACAAGGAATGATCACAAGGAATAAGGCCAGATTTATCGTGCAATGGTATAATAAAGAGGATGATATTGACTATGATGAGACCTTTGCTCTAGTTGCTCGCATCGAAGCCATTCGTATGCTCATTGCCTTTACTGCTTATGCGGAATTTAAACTATATCAAATGGACGTGAAGAACGCATTTCTTAATGGGTATTTGCAAGAGGAAGTGTATGTCAAACAACCTCCTGGCTTTGAAAACCATGAGCATCCTGACTATGTGTACAAACTAGACAAAGCTCTTTATGAACTGAAACAGGCTCCTAGAGCATGGTATGACCGGCTATCTAGTTTTCTGCTGAACCATGGGTACTCAAGAGGAACAATTGATAAAACCCTATTTCTAAAGAATAGGGGTGCTCATGTACTCATTGTGTAGGTCTATGTGGATGACATCATCTTTGACGGAACTGAAACTTCTTTAGGCAAAGAATTTGCAAATCTCTTAGGGAGTGAGTTTGAGATGAGTATGATGGGAGAACTTAATTTCTTCTTAGAGCTCTAGATACATCAGGGATAGACGGGCACTAGTATTCATCAGCAGAAATACATAAACGAGCTTCTTATTAAGTTCAAAATGAAGGATGCCAAAGCAAGTGATACTCCCATGGCTACCACTACAAGGCTTGACAAAGATGAAGTAGGAGTGGATGTAGATGAGACCAAGTATAGAGGGATGATTGGGTCACTTCTACGCCTGACTGCTTGTAGACCAAATATAGTTTTTAGTGTAGGGATGTGCGCTCGGTTTCAGGCTAAACCCAAGAAATCGCATCTCAAGGTTGTCAAATGGATTCTCCACTACCTAAAAGGATCTATGGACCTAGTTCTCTGATACCCAGCCGGCTCCTCATTTGATCTTATTGGATTTGCTGATGCTGACTATGCAGGCTACTATGTGGACAGAAAAAGCACCTCAAGAATGGCACATTAGGATCTTGTCTAGTATCATGGGCCACCAAGAAACCGAACTCAGTTTCTTTATCAACGGCAGAAGTTTAATATGTTGTTGCTGCCTCTTACTGTGATCAACTCCTATGGATCAAATAGCAACTTGCTGATTTTAGAATTCTAGTGGAATGCATTCCCATCATCTATGATAACACCAATGCTGTGAATATAGCCAAAAATCCTTGGAATTCTAGTAGAATGCATTCCCATCATGTATGATAACACCAGTGCTATAAACATAGCTAAGAATCCAGTTTAGCACCAGCGCACCAAAGATATCGATGTGAGGCACCATTTCTTAAGGGACAATATGGAGAAAGGACTTATTGAAATAGTTTTCTGCAAAACAAAGGACCAGGTTGCTGACATCTTTACCAAAGCCCTGAGCAGGAGCAGTTTGAGCAGAATCACCTCCACTTAGGGTTAATCAGGGAGTTCTAACTTGATAACTCCTCTCCCCTTAACTCTCAACTTGATCATTAAACATGGTATAATCATTCTAACTTGAATAAGCTTGCAGGCTTTCTACTAAAAGAATTGTTGGAGGACACATTGGCTGGGAACTGATGATATTACCTTTAGTGTCTATCGCTAGGAGTAAGGTATCAAGTCAGGGGGAACTGGTCTTCACATGCTGACGTATCAGGTATGCATTAGCTCCATCACTTTCACAATTTTAATGAATGCATATCCAATGAAAAGTTGTATGTGGCTCTCACCTGGTTCTATCTATTTGGTTCTCAAATTGGCGAGAAGGGCTATATCTTCAAAATGGGCAATGATCACCATTCCTTGAGATCCCAAGAATCGTGCCGGTTATAGTGTCAGTACATATCTTTTTAATCCAATCTTAGTGTTTGCTCTAACTCTCAAGAAAGTTCCTTCATATCAATCGTGTGCTCACATATTACTCACAATAAACCCTTTCTTCAAAGTCGCTAAATCCTCTCTATAAGAAATCTCAATATTATGGCATCCCTAGTAGATTACTCCGACACTAACTCTAACACCACTACCACAGGACCTTTCTCAACAGGAACGACACTCATCACCCTCCATCCACAATAGATCACCACCACCGTCCTCTCCACTAGCCACTACAAATAAACTTTCTCACTTTTCTCCTTCACCGTCTCCCGACTTGCCTCCTATCAGCCACGCCCCTCGCTGTCTAAACCTTACCAGCCATATTTTCCTTTGCTAGTTCTTGAACCTCAGCCCTTCTTTCACCAGCTTATTGATAAACCCTCGTCATCCTCCACAAATGCACCCCCTCTCCTGGTCATGTCGTCTCTGCCTGGGTCTCCACAGCCCTCAGTCGCCCCCTCTTCTACGGTGCCTCTTTCAGCACCTGAGCTGGCTGACTCTGAGGATGACATTCCCTTGGCTTGGGTCTGTCGAAGTACCATCTATTGCCTAGCTCCCTTGCCTACGTCTCCATGGCTTACTGCTCCTCGTCCTCGTGGTCCACTCACTCAGATCAGAAAGCACGTGTTTGAGGCCCCTACTCCATCGTCTAGCACCAAAAGGGTCCGTTCGGGTAAGGTTGCTACTTCTGCTTCCTCTCTTGTTTGTGTTCCTTTCTCCCCTGATGACACCCCTACACATGGCTCTCCATCTGCTCTCCCTGCCTCCACCCATGGGAAAAGGCATATAGAAAATTTTAACAAGTTGGGCAAGAAGGCTTATTTCGGGTCAAGGGGGTACTTAGAGGCCGGGTGATCCACCCTGAAGTGTACGATTATCCTGTGATTGTGCAACTGTGTGACAAATTGGCATTTTAAGGGTGGCTTGACTTATTTTGTAATACTAGTACACCAGTGTTTGAGGCTGCGGTGGTTGAGTTTTACACAAATTTGGGTTTTGTCACTTGGGATATGTCTACTTCGAGGGTGTATGGGATTGATATTTTGTTTGATAAGGTTAAGCTTGGGGAGATTTTGTGTATTCCTACCATGAGGCTGGCAGAGTACACCTAATTAGAGGACTTATGGTGTTTACTGACTTCGAAGTTCAGAGAGAGGAGGGTTACTGATGTCCCTCGCAAGGTGAATAAGGCGGAGATGCCTCCCTTCTTAAAGCTACTATTTGAGGTGGTGCACAAGGTAATCCTACCTAGGGGTGAGCTTAGGCATGAGGCCACATTTCACAACATGGGTATTGCCCATGCAATTGATCTTCAGGAGCATGTTGACTGGCCTGCTCTGATTATGCAGCATATGGCTTGCATTGTTGATCCAGTTGAGGGCCCTCATCAACTGGCCTATGGTAACCTACTTACTCATATGTTCCGGGCTTTCAAGGTTCCCCTTAGTGCTAGGAAGGCCTTGACCAAGAAGGATATGACTGATCGCCACACTGCCCTGGAGTGTTAGGTTGCGAATTCTTGCCTACTAGAAGCGCGCAAAAAGTATCTGGAGGACAGAATTCAAAGTAGGCTCTAAATCTGGTTCCTCTCCAAGCCTTTTGCTCATAAGTTCTTCAAGATTCTTTAGGTGATTCACAATTAGATCACCGATGCAATGAAGTGCCTGACATCGACAGTTGCGCGAGCTCGTCTTAAGGTTAGGATTGATGAAATTCAGGACCAACTTGGTGCCTCTCAGGCTGAGGTTGCTTGACTTAAGGACTAGTTCCTTCAGCAGCAGGTGGATCATAATCAGCGGGTGGATTTCCTTCTTAAGCTCATAGGCACAGGACCTTCCCTACCTCCCACTTAGTCACCCCTTTTCGTTGCTATCCTTTTTTTTTTGGTTTCTGCCACAGACAACATTTTTTTTTATGTGTATAAGTTTTTTTATGGATGCTTATGTGAGCATTGGTACTTGCTTGATAGTTTAGTTGTGGATATCTGTTTTTCTTGCTATGTTGCATTACTCTGGGCTTTATAGATGGCTAATATCCTCAGTTTTAATGCTATTATGTTTTCTATTTTTCCTGGTCTTTTGCCTTCTATTTTTTCTTGCTTCTATGACTTGTGCTACTGTTTGCCATCTTTTTTTGATGTCAAAAGGGGGAGTTTATCTATGCATACAAGTTTGCCATCATCAAAAAAGGGCAATTTGTTAGGATTTGTGTAGGTATGACTATATTGTTTTGATGATGACAAACACAAGCCAGCAATAGTTCGGAGGAACCAGGTTCGGCGTATGTGCAGCAGTGGAGCTAAGAAGAATCTAAGTTGAAGTTGAAGCGTTATTTATAGAAACAAAATAAATATGGTATACGAAGAAGGAAGTAGCTTTGGAAAAGGACTCCTTTATGGAAAAGAATGATGTGCCCATCTCAAGAAAGGAGTCCTACTTGGAAAGTCTTTAGAGTGCAATATAATTATATTCATCAACCCTCAGCTTTTGCAATCTAAAAATGGCTAGAGCATTCAGAAAAAGCACGAGCACTTGGCGAGAGCACTCAAGAAAGATCTAGAGTTAGGTTTTCATAATTGTTCAAGTCTGACAATCTTCTTAGAGTCTTTGTTTAGTGACAAAAATTGTAAGAAGATGTTCTTTTTTTCTTGTGAGAGTGATTGCTTGAGAGTGGGTTTGACTCTTGAGTGCTAAGTGTATTGGAAGAAGTTATAAGTTGAACATTGCTTGTTTGAAGTTAGTGAAGTTGTTGAAATCCTATGAGTGTAGGTAGTGGTTATTTCTCCCTTGAGCAAGGAGGTTTTCCACTATAAGTTGTTTGTCTTTTGATTACTGCTTTCGCAAACAAGTTAGTACTGATGGTTGAACCTGGTTCACTAGAAGTTAGGGGCACTAATCCTTTCAGATTTGCACTCCTAAATCATTTAGAGGAATGAAGCTGATCGATATTCGGTTGTGGAACAAGGTTGTTGTCTCAAAAACAACTTAGGACGTAGCTAACAAGCAAAGATAAAATATGGATCAAGTGGATTTATACATATAATATAAAGGCCAACTCCATATTTTCTGTGCCTATCTCCTCCCAAGCTTCATGGATGGTACGAAAGATTATTACATCTTGAAGTATACTGAACAAAACTCAAACAGGACACCAAACTTTAATTTGCATCAAGGTTATTTATCAAAAACTGCTAAAAGAAGTTCAAGAGTTACTTGAAATTTCCTGATATTCGAGAATAAAACCAGATTCATTCTTTGGTTGCAACTTCAAGATAGGTTGCAGACCGCTGATACGTTACATTCCTGGGAGATAGAAGTTGATCAACAATGTAAACTTTGTCAGCAACATTTAGAATCAAGGAATCATCTATTTGCTCAATGTCCTTTTATCTAAAGCTTGTGGAGAAGAATTATGGTGTGGTTATAGTGGCAATGGAGATAGTAAAGAAAGCACTGTTGACCAACATCTGACATCGTTCTGAAAGCATGATATACAACTGTTTGAAATATCTAACCATTTAAGCAAGAACTCAGTTAAAATGCCAACCTGACAGAAGTTCATAAAAAGATAGTCAGCTGCCATGAATTCTTGCCTACTAGAAGCGCGCAAAAAGTATCTGGAGGACAGAATTCAAAGTAGGCTCTAAATCTGGTTCCTCTCCAAGCCTTTTGCTCATAAGTTCTTCAAGATTCTTTAGGTGATTCACAATTAGATCACCGATGCAATGAAGTGCCTGACATCGACAAAATCCATTTTGAGGATAAAGTTACAAGACTGAATTGGCTATAGCAGTATCTATACTGAACAATGTTTACAACATTACAATGCAAATGGAATTCGAAGTAGAAAAGTTATAGTAACTGCCATATCTCCTCACCTCTTATACTCTTTCATTCTTATTTTGCCTAAACAACTACAATATCAAACCTGAACCAAGACTGTTTTATTAGTCAGCTTATTTGAATCTCTGCCAGGATCATTTTCTGGGCACCAATGATTAGCAAATTAATGGTTTCTAGCACACTGAATAGATTTATTATCTACTGGCAATCATTTAAGGCAAAAAAATGAGAAAGACCAGTAAGGCTTAGGCATGAGAAAATCATATCAGCAGCACATCAGATCATATATATATATATAAAAGAGAATTGGGAATCCGCCTACGTGGCGCTCCCAGAGCAAGGCTTGTATTTATCTCTTTTGTTAATTATTTGATTTTATGTTTTAAATACAATATTTAATTAAATAGATGACAAGAAACCCTTAAACTCAAGGGTTACTTCGGTTCAACATAACTCAGGCGGCTTCTGCCCATTACAAAATTTATCCGCTCTATTCCTTCTCTAGGGAACTGCCCAAAATTTGACGACTTGATGTATTATCTCTCTAAGAATGGCATTCAAGATCTCATTCTTCTATTTCCAGAAGGTAACCCATATGAATTACCCTATTGTCTCTCTAAGAATGGCATTCAAGATCTCATCCTTCTACTTCCAGAAGGTAACCCATATGAATTGCCCTCTTCCTTATTCACGTGTTTGCAGATAAAGTGTTTGTTCCTCAAAAGACGCATCGTACGACCTCTATTGGCCTTCAGAGGATTCAATAAGTTAGTTACATTGAACCTGTGTAAAGCCACGACTACTTCCAAGTTGCTTGAAAGTTTTATCACTCATAGCCCGTCACTTGAGAATTTGGATATACTTTCGGTTATTCTGGATCACATTCAAGTAAATGCTCTCACTCTAAAGAAATATGGCTAATATAACTTAATCATTTAATCTATTTATAAAGATTGTTCCTTTTGTAACTGTTTTTAAACAATTCATGCAGATGTATAGAGTTTCAAAACGGAGAAGAATTTTAAATTCCTGTCGCAAAAAAAATTGAAGCAAATTGATTGTTGGCAATCTGACTGTTTCTAAACAATTTCATGCTGATGCGCCTCGCCAGGCCTTCAAATTCCTTGTCCCAATATTCACGCTCCTTCATACTTAGGGCACCCAGTCAGAAACGACACAAAAAATAAAAAAAAGTTTTCCAAACGGTGCTCTACTTTGGAGTCGCTTCCTTTCATTTAAATACCAAGAGTCATTTCCTCAAAGGAGTTGATTATCAAGCAATTTTACTTACTCTGCCCCTTTCCCCTCCCTTCCCTTTATATTCAAGTTTCACTTATTACTCCAACTTGCATATTTGATTTGTTGGATTTGGAGTATAACTTGGGTTTCCTCGGTTAATCTTTGCTGGAATCGCTAATTGTCGGCACTTGATTCAGATTTTGACTGTCTACAGAAATACCAATTACATATCTTATTGATTCACTTGATGACGACAATTGAACTTTAAACAGTGAAGTTTCCTCTGCATAAAATGGTTTAGATGAAGAATCATTCACAGGATACAATACGGCTGTCATCGGGGGCAGTGGTGATGTAAGCACCGGAAGAGGCATCGCTAACGGAGGAGTAAATATCTTCTGCGGCGGCGGTGGATGTAAAGCGACTTTATCATCAATAGGTTCGAGTATTGGTTTTGACAACGCATCCCTGGATGACGGCGATGGTAGCAGTGAATGTATGTGTAAACTTAATGACTGTTGGCAACGGTTTAGGAATGGCTATTGAACTGAAATCATTTTTGGCCAATCGATTTCTGTATCAGGAAGAAGATGAAGAGCAGAGGTAGATTAATGGGACAAAGATGGTGTAGCATAGGGGGATTACCATCAGTATTTCTGCTATGTCTTTTCTTCTTCCCAGCCGGTCTATTCGGTTCTACTCTCATCTCTAACCAGGTACCTTTTTCCGTATTAATTGATGTATCTCTCTATTCTAGGCTTGTGCTAATTGGATTTTTTGGGTGTGATAGGATATACAATTGCTTACTGTAAAACCCAGGTCGAGGATGCTTGAATCTGGGGAAGAATTTGATGCTTTGCCCAATGCCAACACCAGAGAACATTCCCTCACTTGCATCCCGTTTCAGGTGTGTTTGATTGTACAACTCCCAAATTTCCCACTTTGGGATTTTTTT
>DF369491.1:2111-14739 GCA_000787875.1 Solanum virginianum
AGCTAGTATTACTCCTCCGTTCAACATTTCCAACAGAGAGAGAATAAATGCCACTGTTACTTCAATTGAACACTTCCAGATTCAGTTGAATTCGTCAAAATGATGAACGATCAAAGTCAACTAGTTTATGAGTTGTTGTTGGTGCTGTGAATTAGGTGATTTGAAGAAAATGAGGAGCGAAAGGCAGGCGGTGACTGTTGGAGAGCTGGTCGAGGAAGCTAAGAAGAGAGTTGTTTTCTTAATCATATGCGCTACTGGCCTCTCCTATCTCATGTCTCGTGAGTCTTCATATTCTTTTTAAATGAGTTCCATAAATCCCCAGCGGCATAGACAACGGTTAGAATTAAAATCCTAGTGGGCTACATTTTATATATGTAGATGTAGGGAATTGATTGGAAAGCTCAGACTAGTGTAAGACAAATCTTTCTGATCCCCAGTCTTCTAGGATGAATTTAATGGTTTCTTATTTTGGTTGTGATTAGGATCGTTGGCAAAATTAAGCCCAATCCGTTGAAGTTTGGGCGGGTTAATAACGCACCCATTATTAACTCAACCCAACTTATTTCAACCCATTTAAAATTGGGATGATATGCGATCCAAATTAATTTGAGAGAAATCTTGTTAAAATATTTTCAAAATATTTTTTTTTCAATTTGATATGTTTTATATAGCTATAATAAAGAAAAATATAATTTAATTAATTATTAAAGTATTGAAAATGAACAAATAAAATAAGTAAAATTGGGACGGATTGGGTCTTGATCCGCTCTATAACCCGTTACTCAACCCGTTTTGATCCAATCCATTTTGACCTAAGCAAATTTGGGTTGAGTTGGGTCTTGACCCGTTTAGTGTTTTGACCCATTATAACCCATTCAAATTTGACCCAACCCGCCCAATTGCCACATCTTAATAATGGATGCAAAGTATGTAAATGTACACAGGCTCATTTAGGCCTCCTCTCCTCTTGTATTTACTAGGTGGTTCTGTTCCTTCCTATATCTTGAACTATGCTGCAAGTATTTGACCTTGCAAATTAATTCTTTGCTTTTCATTCAATTACTTCAATGAGGAGAGAGAACTGCAGCTTCTTTGGTTTGAAATAGTCTTCTCGAGCTTGGTTTGGAAAGTTAAGCACAGTAATTTAGGAGTTTGGCATTATTCATTGTGTAGCTGATCATTATGTGTTTTATCACATTCTGCATTAAATCCAATATTTCATATAAAGAAATGAGCACATTGAGTTTGACTGCCAATTTTGTGAAGTCGAGTGATCAACTAGCAAATATCTTCACCAAGCCCCTTACCAATCCTCATGTTAAATACATCTATAACCAGCTAGGTACATATGATTATATGCATCAACTTGAGAAGGAATGTTAGACTAGAATAGGAACATGAACAGTATATACAATCCCACTTAGAATCAGAACAGGAATATGAATATGACTATGAATAATATATAGAATCTTATTTGGAAAGGATTATAATGTAGTGTCCTAGTTGGGAAAAGGTGTCTAGTATAGTGTCTATCCATAGGATCTCATTGTAATAATGTAGAATCAACAATTCAGTACTATTTTTCTCTTATATCTTTTATCACAGGGAGATTGACATGATGTTACACATCATATTAATGTTGTGTGGATAAAATGGAAGCTTGCATATGGAGTATTGTGTGATAAGTAGGTGTTGCCAAAACTTAAAATGCAAGTTATACAGTGTAGTGGTTCAACCAACTATATTGTATGGGATAGAGCATTAGTCAATCAAAAACTCTCACGTTCTAAAGATGAAAGTTGTAGAAACGAGGATGTTACTGTGGATGTGTGTGCATATTAGGAGGGATAGGATTAGAAATGAAATGTCCAAAACAAAGTAGGAGTGACCTCGATGAAAGACAAGATGCGGAAACGAGGAACCATGTGAAGAGAAGATGCATGGATGCTCGATTGCGGAGGTGTGAGAGGTTGGCTATGGATGCTTTTATGAGACCTAGAGATAAGTAAAGAAGTATAGTGGAGAGGTGATTACATAGGATATAATGTAATTGCAGCTTACTGAGGATATGATCTTAGATATAAGATTTTCAATGATACATATTAGGGTAGAAGGATTGTAGGTGGTAGGAGATTGTCTTGCTTATCCTTCCTCACTAATGGTCCTAGTATTTCCCTTGTCGTTTTTTGTCCTCCGAGTTCTGTTACTATGAATTGTCTCTTGTACTTCAATTATAACACTATTGTGTTGTAGTCACTGTTTTTTTTCTAAAATATTTTGTCATGCTCTTTGTAGTATCTTTTTTATAATTTCTTCACTTCTATTATTTCTGTTTTATTTGCTTTGGACTATTTTTCTTAATTCGAGGGTCTATCGAAAACAACCTCTCTAAATCCCAAGGTAGGTACATGCTGCCCTCCCTAGATCCCACTTGTGGGATTTCACTGAGTATGTTGTTGTTGTTGCAGAAGATACTGTTCCTTTTGTTCTTGATTTGAGCTAGATCATGCGTAGATACTGTTGATGCTTATGTTTAGATTAGTGCTTTTGGTGTCACATACTTTATATCTATTGGGAAAACAGAGATTGCGAAGATAATAATTACTAATAAAATGTGTGGAGTTTGGTAAAATTATTGAAAAGATCTTACCTAAGGTAAAGTTGTGCAAATTTGTATTTAAATTGTATTCGCTTATACAATGATTTGAGGTCTGGGATGCCAGATATTTCCATTTAGGATGAAGGATCAAATAGATCTGGATAGAAAACATGGAATATAGGTCAATTAATAGATTGTTATTTTTAACAGGTGGTTGGGTACTACCAATCAAAAACAGTAAAAAGCAAAAAGAATAGGTGGTTGGATACTTCCTATTTGCAAGGCTAAGACCATTCTTAACAGGATTTATACACCATCAGATCCCGAAATAGCAAACTGTCAGATGAACTGCAAAAGTAGTTGCCAAGTGAGAATTCAACTTTAGAATTCAGAATCTCAACCTCCCGAATCACAAGTAGGAAACTGTTTTATACATTTTGAACAAGCTTTCTAAATAATATGGTATAATCAAGTTCTATATGAACTGGAATAAATTTGTGAGCTAGTTTCTGAAAGTGCAAAGGGGGTTGGAGGGTGGGGTGAATTGATCCTTTTCATTTTTATTAGTTGACTTCTTGTTTCTAGCAATGCAAACAGTAAACCTTCTCTTCTACCCACTCTCCATTCACACGGTTCTCAAAGCAGAGGAGGAAGGGTGGGCAGCAGGTACCACGAGAAGTGCTGAAAGTAAATTTAGCACGAGATGTTTTATACTGGTTAGGATCCAATTATCCAAAATGGATCTTCTTCCAGTCCCCTTGGGTTGCAAAGATGTTCTCTTCTAGCTTTTGAGTACAATGCTTTCGAGTATAGCTCCTAAGTCTACACTCAATTCTTTTTCACTCTTTTCAATCTTTTGATACAAAACCTTACCAACAATATTTTTCTCTTTTCTCTTTTTTAAATACACAGTAATTCACTCAGAAAAACAATGCTTGTTAAATGTAGAATAGAGCTTGTGAGATGGTTCAGATGCATAGCACATCTTTTTCTTTCTTCAATGACCTTCTTACAGAGGTGGATGAATAGCTTGAAGGTCTTTTGAGAAGAGATGGCAACCCAAGAGATTTGATCCTTGGAAAAGGAAAGAGGATCCTGTTCTGAGAATAAGGTCTTGATTGACTTTCAATCAATTAGTCCGTTGATCTGCTTTGTGGAGTGATTCTCTCCAGGCTAGATTTAGGGACCTCAAATGAGGCATCCTGGTCTGTGTTGTGATTTTTTCCTTGATTGATCAGTTTATAATGTGGTTGAGAAAAAAAAAAAAGATACTCTTTTTACTTCATATTGTTTCAACTTGCCATCTGAGAATGACTCTTGCGAGAAGAAAATATCCATCAGCTGAATAAGAGGTTGGAGATGGAGAGGATGGAAGTTTTGGAATAATAGACCTCAAGACAATGAGATGTTATTTCCAGACTGCAAGAAGTCCTATTTTTCCACGTTGGGATTCCTCGAGAAAAATCCACAAAGGTGAATAAAAGAAGACGAAATCAATATACTATCAAGATCAAGTTCCTAAAGGCTGGAAGTAATTATGGATAATTATTCTTTTGGCAATTGACATGATGCACAGGAGTCACAATTTTCTTACAATTTGCTCTATTGGATACCATTTTCAAGGTCCACAATGTTCAACCAATAGATTTGATGCAGGAAAGAATATAAGCCAATCTGAAGAAAGAATGCAACCTAAATATTTATGAGTAAAGGCAGTAAAAGAAACAAATGTTGCCTGAATGGCATGGACTATTCCTTTGCAACTTTTCTGACTACTTAATATGTGATAGATCCAAGTTGAGAAGCTTAAACTTAATGTAAATAACAGATGTCAGGTGCAAGTTTTATGCCTGATGACTAACGAGACTTAATAAAATTGTGAAGACATGCTCGATTGGTCAACAAAGGCACAGGATTTGAAGCTTATGGGTTTGGGATTCTAGTTTTAGGTTAATGAGTTCTAAATTAATAATTTGTGCATATTCAATGAAATCTTTTAAGACAAATACAAGGTTTGGACCAAAGCTACTGGGTTTGGCCATACCCCATAAGCCATATTCTAGCTCCACCCCTGCTGGTCAAGCAATATGCATGAAGATATGTTCTGAGTGCATTTTTCCTCAATATAATTCTATGTAAATTTCTTTTTATCTTAGTATCTTCTCTTGAGATGATATGTTTGCTCAAAGCAGGAAACAATCTGTTGCTATAATGCTTTACCAGAGTTCATTGAAGGAATTGATCCTTCTTTTTGCTTCTCAGATAAACCATTTTTTAATAATGTTCGAGCATTTCTGTAGTTGTGATGGCCACTTTTCTTAGGGGTTGAGAATGATGCTGTAAACTACTACATTGATGTAGTGGAACAATTGTTGATGCAATTGCTGTACTTCATTGCTTCAACTGTTTCCCACTATAAAGTTTCTTGTATTGTGGCTGCCCATGTAGGAGTTAAGTCTAAGAACCTACACTTTCTGTATGCCTGTCATGTCAAATTTCTCTGTTTCTGTAAGCATCTATTTGCATCTTTGAGAGTTACTATCCTTTTTTTTTTTTGTAACTATGAGATTCCACTGGGTATGTTGTTGTCGTTATAGTGTGATGAAGGCTGAGTGTTTGCAATCTGTTGAGTCTACTATCTGAATTTAACTTACAGTTGGCCCTTGTTTAGAACATACTATGACGACAGGCCTTATAAACTTAAATTGTCATTTTCCTGTTGTTTTGCTTTGCAGTGACAAGCTCCTCAGTTTTTGTCAACTTGCCTGCTGCCACGCTCTTAATTGTTTCCCTTCGTTATCTGTCTCTTGATTTTGACGCACGGATGAAAGCTGTAACATATAAAGGCAAGTCATCCTTATCAAACAACACTTTTCAGAGGAAACATATTGATACTCCAAAAACAGTTAATGAGAAGTCTACCTGGAGGAAGAAAGTAAATTCCTCTGCTGTCGAAGAAGCAATAGATCACTTCACCAGACATATAGTTTCTGAGTGGGTCACTAATCTCTGGTACTCGCGCATAACTTCTGATACACAGGGTCCTGAGGAACTTGTGCAGATCATGAATGGTGTACTAGGGGAAATTTCATGTCGCATGAGAACTATTAATCTTATAGATCTTATCATAAGGTTTAAAATTTTAACTCCTGGATGGTGCTGAAGATTTCCTCTTTACATTAACTTTTTATCTTAAAGAAGTCATTCAACTGAACACATGCAGAGATATTATCAATCTAATATGCACTCACTTGGAGCTGTTTCGTGCAACCAAAATAAGAATTCAGAAGAAACGGCCAAGATCCATGACAATTGAAGAGCTAGATCTGGAGCTTAAACTGGTGTTGGCTGCAGACAACAAATTACATCCTGCTTTGTTTTCTCCGGAGGCTGAGCACAAAGTAATTTCAGCTTTGTTATTTCTTGACAACCGATAATCAATTGTTTTGTAGAAGCTTTTTTTGGTTAGGATGGTTTTATTCATCTTGTACTAGTCTTCTTGATCTGCAGGTACTCCAGCATCTTATGGATGGTCTCATTTCCTACACTTTTCAGACAGAGGATGCACAGTGCTCTTTATTCCACAACATTGTCAGGGAGCTTCTTGCTTGTGTTGTAATGAGACCAGTATTAAATTTAGCTAATCCGAGGTAACAGCTTCCTAGATCTTGTTTGTTGTAGTCAAATTTTGTTTCTTCTCTTTATTTGTTCAATAACTTTTGTCAGGTTCATTAACGAGAGAATTGAGTCTCTAGTTGTTTCTGTAAAGAAGGGTGATAAAGGAATTACAGCAGCAGAAACGGAACCACACTCCAGGCCAGTTGGATCTGGCAAAATATCAGCAGATCATTTTTTTCGGGTTTTAGATCCTTCTACCAAGGGTGTAGAGCTTGTACAACTAAAAAATGATCAACCTAATAATACTGAGGAGCATACCCTGAACAGCATGAATGGAAAAGATTTGTTGTTGGATCCTTTGCTTTCAGTTGATGCTCGGTCTACTCATTCTTGGAGTTCTTTGTCATCACAAGCCGATGCAGATGATGGAGGAAGTATTCAGAGACACCACTCTGGAGGAGAGTGGGGTCAAATGCTAGATTTGCTTTCTCGTAGAAAGACTGAAGCCCTGGCCCCTGAAAATTTAGACAATATATGGGCAAAAGGCAGAAATTATAAACGGAAAGAAGAGGCCAATCTAGCATTTGATAAGCTCAAAAAGAATTCATTGGTGAGTGCACCAAAATCGCTGAGACACTCAAAGGAAGCTAAACAGAAAGAGAATGAGAGAGAAAACAAGGTTGGAGCTAAGCATTACGTGAAGGACAATTCTCCCTCACAATGTAATTTGCACAGGCCAATTTATCCTCCAGATTACTTGTATCAAGAGGAAAATGAACATAAGTCAGATGAGGTTGAATCAGAGAGCAGTAGTTCTTACACTACTGAAGATGAAGAACCCAGCAGTGTGACAGGTTTCGACTCTCCAGGCACTCAAGTGTGGGATGGGAAAAATATAAGGAATGTCAATCAAATTCATCATCCACTTGAAAATAATGAAGGCGACAAGAGAAGAAAAGGAAAAGCTAGTAAAGCACATGTCCGCTCTAAACACTTAAATAGAGTACTGTCTGGGCGGAAAAGGTCTAGATTAAGCAACCAAACAGAACACATGTGGAAAGAGATACAAAGAACCAGCTTCTTACTGGGGGGTGGACAAGATATAGTAAATTCCAAAGAAAATGTGAAACCGGATGGTCTAAGTGATGACTCTGAGACAGAAATATTCAGTCGAATTTCTAGTGACAGAACTGCATCATCATCTGTCTCGTCAAGAAGCTTTTTGGAGATTCATAATATGGGTCCTTATTCTACAAAAGGTTCTATAATATCTGATTCGTTTTTGAAATTAAGAAGTGAGGTATGGATTTGATTGCCATCCTTGTGTCCATGTTACAGACTTGATCATTAATCGGATTGATCTTGGATGGCTACTGAATAAACTTTTTCTCTGTTGCAGGTCCTGAGTGCTAATATTGTAAGAAGTGGCTCAAAAACTTTTGCTGTATATTCCATATCTGTTATGGACATGAACAATAATAGTTGGTCTATCAAAAGAAGGTAGAGTGATGTGAACTTTCTGCTGCTAGGCATTGTAATGATCACTCTTTTGTAGAGATTGTCATCTCAAGAATCGCTTGCATCAAATTTAATTTTAGGCTTCTGGTTGCAGGTTTCAACATTTTGAGGATCTACACTGGCGTCTTAAGGTGTTTCCGGAGTACAATCTTCATTTACCTCCCAAGCATTTCCTCTCTTCAAGTCTGGATGTTCCTGTCATTCGGGAACGCTGCAACTCACTTGACATATATTTGAAGGTGATACTGTAATAGACTGCATGTGACATTCCCTTTCTTAGTAACCAATATTACTTTCTTCCAGATCAGAGTGATATCATACACACATTCGCTATGATATCTAAATAATGTTGAAATGTTATTCTCACACCTATTTTCTCCTTTAAAATATTGCTATACTTCGAGTTTTATCTTAGCACTTTATCTTGGTCTTAGTTCTTTTATAGTACTTGGACTTTCATCTCTGCCAATAGTTGTCTTTTATGTTCCTCAAATCAATAAAATACTTTTACCAGTTCCAAGTGCTATTTGGATGTCATGGGTTGCCAAGAGAAGCTTAAGATTAATCAGGAAACTGGATTTTGGTATATAATCCTCAAGAAAATCTTGTTCACTTTTTATCTGCTATTTTGCTTTTACTTCGTATTTTATATGGCTTCTGTTTCTGCTTTCCTCAGAAACTTCTGCTGCTCCCAACTGTTTCCAAGTCCATCGAAGTATGGGACTTCCTCAGTGTGGATTCACAGGTTGAAAAATTATCTGTTCATAGTATTCTTAGTCTGGATAGTTTTTAGAACAAAGAGAGTTGATTTTACCTTCATTCGTTGTTCCTTTGATTTTTTATGCAGACATATAGCTTCTCAAATTCCTTGTCCATAATTGAAAAATTACACGGTAAGTAATCTGAGTTAGATTGATGAGTGGGAAAAGACTGGGGCTTCATCCTGTGTGTTAGTTATAAATAGTTTATATGGATACTGGATTTCAGTTGACCTGGATGGCACTGAATGCCAAACGAGTAAAGAACCTCCGCATGGTATAAGCGCCCGAACTGATATCTTATCCTCCAAGGGTCAGTGTTCTAATACTGAAAGCAAGAATGCAACTCCAGGGATGCAGCAAGATCACGCTGGACATGAATCAAGATTCAGAAAAGATTATGTTTCACTCTCTCCTCCAAAAAGACCCCGCAAAGAAACTTTTGAGGATTCAACTAATGACCTTAAGGTGCATGCAAATAGCAAGTCAACCCCTAACATGCAGGCGACATCAAAATCAGTTGAAACTAACTCACATGCATCACCTGAATATCTTCTTGCTGCTCCCATTGATCCCACCTTTCCCAGCGAGGTAGTCACTTGTCTAATTTTAGGAAAGAAAATATGTACTTGCACTATTCAACGCTAAAGAATAGATTGCTTATGATTCATCGATTATAGAAAGATAAGAAGGTTAATTTATTTAAGGATGCTTTTATATTTGATATACTTCCTAAAACAGCTCTCAACCTCTTTATTTTTTTTCACTGTAGTGGGTGCCACCAAATTTAACGGTGCCCATATTAGATCTTGTCGACGCCATTTTTCAGCTCCAAGATGGTGGATGGATCAGGTAATTAGCAAATGAAGCTCTTGGACTTGATTTTAAATGCACTTGTGTGATGGACTTTGCTAGACCTGTTGACTTGGATTCATTTTAGGAGGAAAGCATTCTGGGTGGCTAAACAGGTTTTACAATTGGGCATGGGTGATGCATTTGATGATTGGCTGATTGAGAAAATCCAGCATTTGTGCAGGGGTTCAGTGGTTGCTGCAGGTATCCAACGTCTTGAGCAGGTAGTACTCAAGTGCCTTAACTTATTTGTTTATAGTACCAGCCTCCCTTTTTTTTTTGGTTGGTTGGTTGTTTGTGAAGGGTGGGGGGACTAGAGTATGTGCTGTCATCAGGCATCCTCTAACTCGCTTTTTTTGATATATCTCAAATGAAAAAGCTGGTGCATGCTTCTGTAAAATCCTTTTAAAGCAGTTCCCTATGACTCTGAACATCCACAATTTCAATGTTGGACTTGGTGCCAGTTTTAACTCTTCGTGCTCTGTGTAGATTCTCTGGCCGGATGGTATATTCATCACAAAGCACCCAGCACGTCAACGTCCTGCACCCTCCTCATCCCCTAATTCTCCTCCATTATCATTGCCTAGACTGGAGGATTCACAGAAACTGGACGAGATGCAGAAGCAGGAAGCAGAGCAACGTGCAAAATTTGTTTATGAGCTAATGATTGGTTGGTTCTTTTAGCATATTCTGTTGGATATATGCATTCAACTCTAATCATTTTTCCTTTTTCGTACACTGCAACTGTTCGACTATTATTATCATTTGCAGATAAGGCACCAGCTGCTATTGTAGGACTTGTTGGTCACAAGGAATATGAAAAATGTGCAAAGGATGTTTATTACTTCATCCAGGTGATCACTATGTCATGCGTTTAGGATATTAGTGATGTGATGGGTAGCCTTTTAAATTCTTTCATCTGTCTTAGTTTGTGTGTTTGACCTCTTCTAAGTAACAACTTTTTTTCTTGTACAGTCATCTGTGTGTGTGAAGCAGTTAGTCCTTGATCTTATTGAGCTGCTGCTATTGTCTGCATTCCCAGAGCTGACGTCGGTATTTAACACATTGCATGATGAGAAGGACAAGTTTGGAGAACTCAAAATAGATTAGATGGATCGAGTTTGCTATACAATTTTAAGGAAATTTCTTTTCCCGTGTATCATTGTAAAGGTTTTGCTCAAAGGACTTATTATTCAATGGAAACACAAATTGCTAGGTTCATTTTGTCAAATATATAAAAAAGTTTAGGAAAGAATCATACCTTCCACGAAATCCAAATTAAAAATGCAATCAATCCTTTAGCGAAAGATTACATTTTTGTATACATGATTAAAATTAATTTTGTACGTATTGAATTATCTACTTAATCAAACACGCATTTTGTAAGATCATTGAATTCGTTCTAATAGATGAAACATGAGCTATAAATAACCGTACTATGAAATCACGTATCAATGTTAGAAAAGTTTGTTTTTGATTTCTAGAAAGAATATTTATAAGAAATTCTACAAAAAATTTTACAAGAATTTGGAGAAGGAAAGAAGGAGGAGAACAATTTTCTTTTATGTCATTGAAAAGAAAGAGGTCCAAGGAGGATCCTAATCATTGTCTTCCTATTATTTAATAAAGGAAAAATCACTCCACATATTTAATTAAGAGTTAATATTACAATTTTTAAATTTACTATTTTATAATTACTATTAATAAAGGTTTAATTACGGTCTTAACAGATTTTTAATCATTTATGAAATATTTAATTTAAATTTATTAGGAGTAATTAAATATTAAAATCTCATCATAATCCATCAGAAAGAAAAAATAGATGTGCCTTTTGTAATTATCAATTATTACAATTAAGAATTTTATTAACTTACGTTTTCCAATGTCTCAAATTTCTCTAACTGCAAATTTACTTTTTCTCTTTCTCCATTGTTCTTCATCATTTTTCAAAGAAAATACACATCACTCAAATTCGTCTTTAAGATTTTAGTAGCACATATTTCTTGTTTCATAAAGAAGATCTTCATAATATGCATAAAAATGGAAAAGTTCTTTTTAACACCCAGAAAGAGTATTATATTTGTCGAAGATGAATATTACTCCAGTAAAGAAGAATCAAACTCCAGGCAAAAAGAATGAAACTAGAAGAATAGAGATTCATCTTCATCAACCCAGAAGGGGCAAAAAGAAAAAGAAAAAACTGACGATTCTTCTTGGATTGAGCATCCGAATTTCGTTGGTGATTCTGATTTAGATTCAAAATTTTTCTTTCAAAAACACGAAAAGTATTATTAGAGGAGAGTCTTCAAAACCCACAAAGAAAAGAACTTGTGCAACATTAATATTGAAAGATTATTAAAAAAAATTTCAAGTCAAAGAAGGTCAAACTTGTTGTTAAGATATTTTTATGATTTTATTTTTATTTTATAAATATTTACATACCTCTATAAATTTTTTTTTTTACACTTACATTTGCAATCACTTAATCCCATTTATTATGTATGTGATTATTGAGGTCTCAATATTATTTTGTTTGAATAATAAGATGTAAATTGAATTTAAATTTGTATGATCGACACAATTTTATATGAATTTGATTTTTTTTTTTCCCTAGAATTTTCATAAATATGCATATTAAGTTTTCAATGATAATGAATTTGGTGTAATGTACATTGTATAAACGTGGGGTTACAATGTTTCGAGCTCACAGAGAGCAGCTATTTCGGAATGGAGTTTCGAGCTCGCAGAGAGCAGCTACAAGGCTCACCATGGGATTAGCGATCAGCTCCGACGAGCCAAAAACTCCCAACGGCGGTTAGATCCGATAAAATTCATTAACTCCGCCAAAATTTTATTTGTTTGCTTTATTTTTTCTTAAGCTATTGTTAACTCTTAGCTTTGTTTTTTAAAAGCTATTGTTGTGATATTGACTAAGTTATTTTTTTGTTTATGTAATTGCGTAGAATCCTCTGTTATTTTAACTAAAATAATTTGATTTCTTTCTATTCTATATATATTCAATAAGTTATGATTTTGCATTTTTTCTTTGTCACGTGAAGTACACTGTTAGCCAGAATGGCATAATATCTTTTTCTTTTGTTAGTTATGTAATTGCTGTTTTTTCGAGATTTGTTGTAAAAAAAAATCGTTATACTTTGCATTGAATTGCTTTTCTTTTATCTTTATTTTCTTTTGATTATTACATTAGTTATGAGTTTGAATATTTTTGAGCAATATACTTTGTAATTCTTTTGGAGGGGACCTATACCTGCGAGTGGATCTA
>DF369490.1:1978-13357 GCA_000787875.1 Solanum virginianum
TAGGAGAAAACCTCCACGTTGCCATCTCTCACCAAGGCCTTTAATACTAATAAGCCATGGTCAAGATCTCACTTTGCCTTCACCTCCTCAACCAATAAAGACTTAGAGCCATCAACAAGCAGAATACCCCCATTATAAACCTCTTCCAACCTAACTCCCAATCTAGCCAACCAATGAACCTCCTTAGCCACTTCTTTGCCCCCATAATCAACATGTGCTAGGCTACCTATAGACACCCTACTAAAAGTATCGGCATAAACATTAGCTTTGCTAGGGTGATAATGCACACTCACATCATAATCTTTAAGGAGCTCTAACCACCTTCTTTGTCTTAAGTTAAGATATTTTTGGGTGAATACATATTAGAGACTCTTGTGGTCGGTAAACACATCAACATGAACACTATACATGTAGTGACCCCAAATTTTCAAAGCAAATACCACGCCGCCAATTCATGATCATAGGTGGCATAATTATTCTCATGCACCTTAAGTTGTCTAGCGACAAACACTATCACCTTACCACTTTGCATCAGAACACATCCCAAACCTTTCATAACCCAAGCCTAGGGCCTAGACGTGATACAGCATATGGGGAACCCAAATGGACCCCAAGCAAGCTTCTTAACATACCATTATACATCCTAGGTTGTGGAAGCAATAAAACACAATAATAGTATGTAAATAGGTTTAAATGGGGCCAAGGGATAACTTTCATATCATAAACATCAAGAGTCAAAGCTCATAACATAATACAAAGCATGTCTAATAACACCTCTAAAACTTACATACTTAGCGGGGGCTAAGACAAGCAACCAGACTTACCCTCATTGCCAATACGTACATAAAAGAAAGATAGTCTTAGAATATAGCATGAGATCATAAATATCATCCCCGGAATAGAGGACTCACCAACAAGCTTGGAACAAATCGTACTAGCCACATGGAGGAGGATGCTCAAAGCGGGGCTTCGACCCCTACATGGTGATATCATGTAGGCATAGAGTATGCGTTAGAACATTTAAATGTACTAAGTATGTAGGATGCAACACAACAAGAGATAGGTAGCACAATCGAAATACATAATGATAAGCAATAAAGGGCATAATAATGATATGGCATGCATGATCAATGCTTAAGTAAATCATACTTATATATGACATAATACATGTGTAAGAAGAGACCATAACTACAGAACCCATAGTTTACCAAGGTACAAACCCCTTTGGTTGGTTGGTGGATTGTCGCCCCTACCACCTATGGTGATTGAGGTACTAACCCCTCAACCCGGTAACTAGGGTACGAACCCCTTGATTGGTTGGTTGGTTGATAGTCGTACCCTATCACCCCTAGTGATTGAGGTACTAACCCCTCAACCCGGTAACTAGGGTACGAACCCCTTGATTGGTTGGTTGGTTGATAGTCGTACCCTATCACCCCTAGTGATTGAGGTACTAACCCCTCAACCCAATTATCAAGGGATAATCCCTTGATTAGTATCAAGGTACAAACCCCTCTATATGGTTACCCGGGCTCTTAACCCCCTGAGCAAGGCATGGTCACTTTCTAACACTATATAGGAGAATATCATTTACATATACTCATTTCATCATCATAAAGTCATTCAACTTATAATACATGCATTGGGCCTTCAATTCCTCAAAATACATTAACCAGACATTTTATTAAATACTTGGTAGGTGTGTAGTGCTAGTGTTAAATCATGCATTTCAAGAGTAGAATCATGCAAGAAAATTCAATGTAAAACCATCAATAGATACTTGGCAATACCCTTAGGCAATATACATCAAAATCCTTAATCAAATCTCACAATAGACCTTAGATTCATAGCTCAAAACATGCTAAAACAACCATAATTTCATGAAACCCCAACATAGTGTGTAGTGAAAGACCTTAGATTCATAGCTCAAAACATGCTAAAACAATCACAATTTCATGTAAACTCAACAAAGTGTGCAGCAAAATTCATAATAAGTAAGACCCATTGAGTAAAGCAACTTTAAATCTTGAAATTTTAGGTAAAAGAGAGCTTTAGCATCATAGGTGAAAGGAACCCCTGAAAGAAACCCACATACCTTGACTTTGGAGAATCTTTGAAGAAGATTGTAGATGGAGACTTGAAGCTTAAATGAGAACCTTAAGATTCGGATGAGTTTTGGGACTTCAAATTTGGAGATGAAATATTGTCTAAGTGTTTGAGAGAGTATTTGAGAATGTCTTGGATGATATGAGGGTGAAATAAGGCTAAGTATAGGTATTTTTATGCATGTGAACACTTAGGCCTAAGACCCAAAATTCTTGGGGCGAGATAAAAAAATAGTGCTCATAATACACAATAGCGCGCCCTGGGAGCGGATCGTCACCAGAAATCGCATTTTAGTAATTTTCAAAATTTGCTATAGTTGCTCTTAAATTAGGGTTAGACCCATCCTCCACTTACTTTGGCCCCCTGAACAAGAATATGAAGTCGGAGTTTTGATATCGTGCACGAATTTTATGATATATGGAAATTACGATTTCTGGCACTTTTGAGGCATATTTTCGAGCACTTTTTGGGGTCGTTTCAATATCTCCTCGTTGGGAATGTTCGTCCCCGAATATCAAAGAGATGTATATTAAAAGAGTATTTCATAAGGAGATCAGCCTTAATAAGAATTCATCAATACACTCAAAACATCATTTTCAAAATCTCAACATAAGTGTAAAATCACCATGAACCTTGACAATATAAACACGAATGCATCCAAATGACTTAGGGGCTGGAACATGAGACATGAAATCACATAGAAAACATAGAATTAGTACCTTAAGCTTGAGTAGAATGGAAGAGATAAGGATATCATTTAGCATTGGCTACTGTTCCAGCAGCTGTAAGCGCAGCCTTGGCTTTGCGAAGATTCTTAAAGAAAAATAGAGCTTGCTCTCTAGCAAATCAATCTCTATAAGAAGAAATTTTGACTTGTTGATTCCTCCAAAGGATCATAACGAAAGCAACATCCTTGTTCCTCAACCTCCTCGCTTGTCTATCTAAGATCTCTACTAAAACTTCTTCATATGTGAAGTTGTCTTCAACTATCCCTACAACATAAAGAGGTATAATAGCATTTGGATCAGCCACACACTTCCTCAACAGAGACACATGGAAGACCGGATGAACCAATTCCATTTCACTAGGCACTTCCAACTCATAGGCCACCTTCCAATCCTTCTCATCACCCTAGAAGGACCCATATATCTAGGGCTTAGCTTACCCTTCTTACCAAAACAAACCATTCCCTTTATGGGTGAAACCTTCAAGTAAACCCAATCACCAACTTTGAATTCAAGATCCCTTCTCCTCACATAGGCATAGGACTTTTGGCGACTTTGGGCCGTCTTCAACCTTTCTCTAATCATCCTAACCTTCTCAAGAGCCTCAATAACCAGATCTGGTCCCAACAAAGCCACCTCACAAACCTCAAACCACCAACCGGTGATCTACAATGTCTACCATAGAGAGCCTCAAAAGGAGCCATACCAATGCTAGAATGATAGCTATCATTATAGGCAAACTCAATCAATGGAAGATGATCATTCTAACTACCCTTAAGCTCCAATACATAATGCCTAAGCATGTCCTCAAGAGTTTGGATAGTTCTTTTGGATTGGCCATCCATTTGAGGGTGGAAGCCCATACTAAGTTTAACTCTTGTACGAAGATCCCTTTGGAAGGACCTCCAAAAGTGTGAAGTGAATTGAGCTCCACGATTTGATATGATAGACAAGGGCACCCCATGCAATCTCACTAACTTGTGAATGTACAATTTAGCATCTTCAGCCCTATATATAGTCTTAATCGATAGAAAGTGAGCCAATTTTGTCATCCTACCAACCACAACCCAAATGGAATCAAAACCCTTTCTAGTTTTGGGAAACCCAACTACAAAATTCATATTAATCTCTTTCCACTTCCAAGTAGGAATCTCTATGTCTTGGGTTAAGCCACCCGGCCTTTGGTGTTCAGCTTTGACTTGTTTGCAACTATGACAACTAGAAACAAATTTGGCAATGTCCCTTTTCATGCCTCCCACTAATATACCTCTCTCAAATCTCTATACATCTTAGTAGAATCGGGGTGAATAGAATAGGATGAACCATGAGCCTCGTCAAGGATCCGTTATCTCAAGCCATTAACACAAGGTACACATAACCTACCTTGGTACCTAAGGGCACCATCTCCCCTTTTGGAAAAAACCTCCACTTTACCATCATTTATCAATGCCTTCAATTCTAAGAAAGTGGGGTCAAGATCTTGCTTAGCTCTCACCTCCTCAACCAATGAAGATTTAGAACCATCATCAACAACAACAGCCCCATTATCAACCTCTTCCAACCTAACCCAATCTAGCCAACCAGTGGACCTCCCTAGCCACCCCGTTGCCACTATCATAAACATGAGCTGGGCTACCCATTGACACCCTACTTAAAGCATCGACCACCACATTAGCCTTACCGGGATGATAGTCCACACTCATATCATAATCCTTAAGTAGTTCTAACCAACTTCTTTGTCTCAAGTTGAGATCTTTTTGAATGAAGACATATTGGAGACTCTTATGATTGACATGCACCTTATACAAATAATGATGCCATATCTTTAATGCAAATACCACAGCAGCTAGTTCAAGATCATGGGTAGGATAGTTCTTTTCATGCACTTTAAGTTGCCTAGAAGTATAGGCTATTACCTTACCATTCTGCATTGACACATAACCCAAACAAACCTAGGAAGCATCACAATACATAACAAATCCTTCTAACCCTTCGGGTAGTGATAATATAGGAGCGGGCATAAGCTTATCTTTCAAGGTTTGGAAGCTCCTTTTACACTCACCTGTCCACACAAACTTACCCTTCTTTTTGGTCAATTTTGTCATGGGAGAAGCAATAGAAGAGAATCCATTCATAAACCTCCAATAATAACCCACTAAGCTGAAGAAATTCTTAATATTCGACTGGTCAGTGGTCTAGGCCAATTTCTAATCACATTCATCTTTTTAGGATCCACCTTAATACCATCCCCCGACACCACATGACCTAGGAAGGCAACCTTTTTTAACCAAAATTCATATTTTTCATACTTAGCGTACAATTTTTCTTTCCTCAATCTTTGTAGCACTACCCTCAAGTGAGCCATATGCTCATCCTCACTATGAGAATAGATCAAAATATCATGAATGAAGACCACAACAAATGAATCAAGGTAGGGTTTGAAGGCCCTATTCATAAGATCTATGAAGATAGCCAGTGCGCTGGTCAACCCAAAGGACATCACAACAATCTCATAATGCCTATACCTAGTCTGGAATGCCATCTTGGGAACATCACACTCCCTCACCTTCACTTGATGATACCTAAACTGAAGATCAATCTTAGAGAAGTGGATAGCCCTTTACAATTGGTCAAACAAATCATTAATTCTTGAAAGAGGATATCTATTCTTTATGGTGACCCTATTGAGTTGCCAGTAGTCAATACACATCCTAAGAGACACATCCTTCTTCTTCACAAACAACACTGGTGCACCCCAAGGTGATTGCCTAGGCCTAATAAAATTCTTCTCCAACAAGTCCCTCTATTGCTCTTTCAACTTCTTTAACTCCATCGAGGCCATACGGTAAAGGGGAATAGAAATGGGTTGAGTATCGGGGAGGAGGTCTATACCAAAATATATTTTCCTTTCGGGAGGAATATCGGGAAGGTCATTTGGAAAGACATCAAGAAACTCACTTACAACCAGAACCCACTCTATGGGAAGAACCTTGGACTCCACATCCCTAACCTTAACAAAATGATAAAGATACCCTTTAGATATCAACTTATGGGTTTTAATGCAAGAGATGAGTCTACCATTGACTACCACAGTATGACTTTCCCACTTAAGAACGGGTTCATTTGGTAATTAGAATTTGACCCTACGAGTTCTACAATTAATAGAGGTATAGTATGCATGCAACCAAAACATCCCAAGAATGACATCAAAATCAACCATATCCAACTTAACAAGATCATAAGGTAATATTTTATGCAAGATGCAAATGGGAGAATTTGTATAGACCTTCCTAGCAACAATAGATGCATCAATAGGAGTAGACACCTCATAAGACTCACACAACAATTTTGGATCAACATAAAACTTTTGGCAACAAAGGGGTAACAAAAGAAAGAGCGGCACTTAGATTAATCAATGCATACACATCAAAATCAAAGACTTTTAACATACCAAAGATGACATCAGGTACTTCATTTACCCCTTGCCTCCTATGTAAAGCATAAACTCGAGTGTGCCTTGGGGAACAACATTGTTGACCACCTCTTCCAAAGGGACCACATTTGCACCTTATGGACAGACCTCCTTACCCTTGTTGCTGTTTCGAGGATAATCGATCTTCTTATGACCAACTTCCCCACATCCATAACATGCATTTGTGTCTCTCAAACATGGGCACCCATAACCCCTACCATATTTTGAATGCATATTATTAGGAACCACACCACCAATACCTTAGGCCCTTGGGATGTTATTGGCAATTAGAAGCATGAGAAGACCCTTCGCCTTGATGGAACTGGTCACCTTTCCGAATTTGGAACCTACCCTCAAAGCAAGCCCTGTTGGCCTCATTACCCCTTCTCTTCCTCACCTTTCCTCCTCTATTTGTTCGGCATAGGTCATCAAATGGGACAAATCCAAGTCACTAATCAACATAGCGGACCAACATTCTTTACTCACTAAGTCGGATACCCCATCACAAATTTATTCATTCTAGACCTTGAGTTGGCCACCAAGTGTGGAGCATATTTTAAAAGTTGGTCGAACATGAGGGTAGACTCCCTCACACTCATAGACCCTTATCTCAAATTCATAAATTCTACCAATTTGGCTTCCCTAAGCTCAAGAGGGAAGAATCGATTAAGGAAAGCCACTTTGAACTCTTCCCAAAGCACCACATAGTTGACTCCCTTTTCCTCTTTCCATTGGTTGTACCATATTTATGCTACCCCTTTGAGTTGGTAGGCCGCCAACTCCGCCTTTTTACCACATTATTTACCCACTTCTCCTCCTTCCATTGATTGTACTATATTTGTACTACCCCTTTGAGTTGCTAGGCCCCAACTCCGTCTTATCTTCTGACCTCATACCCATGATAGCCAAAATTTTATAGACCTCATCAATGAACTATTGAGGGTCCTCGTTTACCTTTGACCCATAAAATTTCGGGGGATTCATCCTCATAAAGTATCTCACCTGAGATGCCGGTGCAGGAGCATGAGGGCCTTGGGCCCCTTAGTTGGCTTGATTACCCACAACTTGTGCAAGAAAAGTGAGAGCATCCCGAGCTCCCCATGAGCCAGTTGTTCCCTCGGTGTGCGGGCTCTTTTTCCTCTTATGTTAGGCATAGTCTAGCATAGCAAGGAACAATCATTAGGGGAAAAAACTTACCTTAACTTTTATAGCATGACATAGAGTAAGAAAAAGGGAAACATTTCCTAAAATGTCTCACAACTTCCTACTCATAATTATAGTGCACAACACAACCATGAATAAGACTCTAATCGACACAGTGTGTTAGATGCCGAGGACGAGTAACAACCTAGTGCTCTGATAGCAAGTTTTTCATGACCCAACCCTAGGGCCTAGACATGACGTGGCGCATAGGGAACTCGAAGGGACCCCAAGCAAGCTTCTTAACACATCATTACATATCCTTGGTCACGGAAGCAATAAAATACAATAAGAGAACATAAATAGGGATAAACAAGGCTAAGGGACAACTTTCATATCATAAACATCAAGAGTCAAGAGAGAGTCAAAGCTCATAACATAATACAAAGCATGTCCAACAACACCTCTATAACATAGATACTTAGCGGGGGCTAAGACAAGTAACTGGGCTCACCCTCATAGTCAATACATACATAAAGGAAAGATAGTCATAGAGCATAGCATGAGATCATAAACATCATCCCAGAATGGAGGACTCACTAACAAGCTTGGAGAAATCATATTAGCCACATGGAGGAGGATGCTCAAGCGGGGCTTCGGTCCCTATATAGTGATATCATGTAGGCATAGAGTATGCGTTAGTACGTTTGAATGTACTAAGTATGTAGGATGTAATGCAACAAGAAATAGGTAACATAATCGAAATGCATAATGATAAGCAATAGAGAACATAATAACAATATGGTATGCATGGTCAATGCTTAAGTAAAACATGCTTACATATAACATAATAATGTGTATAAAGAGACTATCATTATAGAAAACATAGTTTACCAAGGTACAAACACCTTTGGTTGTTTGGAGGATCGTCGCACCCTATCATCCATGGTGATTGAGGTACTAACCCCTCAACCCAGTTACCAAGGTACGACCTCCTTGATTGCTTGGTTGATACCCTACCCCCACTGGTGATTGAGTTACTAGCCCCTCAACCTGGTTATCAAGGCACAACCCCTTGATTAGTATCAAGGTACAAACCTCTCGACATGGTTACCTGGGTTGTTAACCTCTCGAGTAAGGCATGGTCACTTTACAACACTATATAGGAGAATATCATATATATATACATTCCTTTCATCATCATAAAGTCATTCAACTCATAAGACATACATTGGGCCTTCAATTCCTCAAAATACATTAACCAAATATTTTATCAAATACTTAATGAGTGTGTAGTGCTAGTGTAAAATCATGTATTTTAAGAGCGGAATCATACTAGAAAATTCAGTGTAAAACCATTAATAGATACTTGGTAACACCTTCAAGAAATATACATTAAAACCTGTCATCAAATCTCACAATAGACCTTAGATTCATAGCTTAAAACATACTAAAACAATCACAATTTCATGTAAACTCAACATAGTGTACAGTGAAATTCATAATAAGTAAGACCCATGAGTAAATCAACTTTAAATCATGCAATTTTAGGTAAAAAAGAGCTTGGGCATCATGAGTGAAAAGAACCCATGAAAGAAACCCATATACCTTGACTTTGGAGAATCCTTGAAGAAGATTAGAGATGGAGACTTGAAGCTCAAATGAGAACCTTAAGATTCGGATGAGTTTTGGGACTTGAAATTAGAGATAAAATATTGTCTGAGTGTTTGAGAGAGTATTTGGGAATGTCTTGAACGATATGAGGGTGAAATAAGGCTAAGTATAGGTAGTTTACACATGGGGACACCTAGGCCCAAGACCCAAAAGTCTTGGATTGAGATAGAAAAAGAGTGCTTTAAATACATAGTAGTACGCACTTGGCGCGTTGCGCCAGGGGCGCGGTGTAACACCTCACACATGCACTATAAGTATTTGTACTATACACATGAAACATTACATGGACCATCATGAGTGAAAAGAACCCATGAAAGAAACCCATATACCTTGACTTTGGAGAATCCTTGAAGAAGATTAGAGATGGAGACTTGAAGCTCAAATGAGAACCTTAAGATTCGGATGAGTTTTGGGACTTGAAATTAGAGATAAAATATTGTCTGAGTGTTTGAGAGAGTATTTGGGAAAGAAATTGATTAACATTAATATTAACAGATTTAACCATGATTTTTTTTCTTAGACTTCCCAATTCTTAAATAATTCAACAAGGATATTTTCTAAGATTTCTCTTCAAAGATAATTTCTATCACTTGTAAGTTATTTATTAGACATAAATAATTGTTTAAATATTACTGATGAGCAGTCAAAATGATTAGATAAATGTATATTTTCGAGAACCTATTGTGCTGTTGATGAATCGGATGAGGGATGGTTGATAGGTGTCACAGGGGTGATTTTTGAACTTTTTCGCGACCCACCTCTGTGCGGCAGTCAGCCTTCCCGCGCTAACTTCAGCCTACACCAACGCACGCTTTGACACTTAGAGATTATCGTTTGTGCCTAAGCTAACCCAAGTTTGCGAAATACTCTCACACACTGACCGATTAACAAGCACAAGGGAACAATCAAGAGCTACAGGCAAAGCCCAACCTTTTTATTATCTCGCAATAATACAAAAAGGATCTCCAAACGGAGCTTACAAAGAATGAACTCTCTATGACTGCACAACTTGCTGAACCCTTGCCTTAGGCAATGTTCAGCCCTATTTATACAACTCTGCCTTAGGCAGTTTACAGGGGAGGGGTGCGTTTGGCATGTGCCAGACACTTACATCGGGTTCTGTGAATTTATCAATAAACAAATCCCCGCGTGCCCACGCCTGTCTGCACGCTTGCCACGCCTGTCGGCCTGTCGGCACGCCTGCCTGCGCGTGCCTGCCTGCCCATGCTGCCTTGCCCTTGCCCTTGCCAACTGCTGCGCCGATGCCATGCCAACACTCATGCCATCTGCCTTGCCAACAGTCTGCGCCGATGCCATGCCAACGCCCATGCCATCTGCCTTGCCAACAGCTGCGCCGGTGCCATGCCAACGCCCATGCCATCTGCCTTGCCAACAGCTGCGCCGATGCCATCTGCCTTGTGGGCGCGCATGCCTGCGCCTAGGCCGATGTCATGCCATCAATCATGCCATCGCCTCATCTGCGCGCATGCCTGCGCCAAGGCCTGAACTTGGGGGTCTCATAAACCACCCCCACCAGTTGAACTCGACGCCCTCGTCGAGGCCATTTTGGCCCAAGTTAAATGAGTGAAACAGTTGCATCACTAGCTTAGTATGTGAGACTAACATAGACTTAGTAGGTTAGGCAAAATATCTTCAAAAGCAGACCTAAGCAGCTCCCACAATTCATACACTTTGAAGACCAAAAAAAGAACAAACAAACAGTTTACTCTCTAGTTTGCTCTCAATGTTTTGCTGTGTTCTAAGCCATTTTAAGAGACCTTAAGGCTTATTTAGCAAGTACTATATGTGAGGAGAAAGTTAAGTAAGTATATTTATGTGTTTAATATGTTTTACCTAGGAAAAGATGACAGAGCATGATGGTTGTATTGAAACTGAAATTTCTGGACAGCATGTGTTGTTGATGTTGCTGTGTGCTTTTCTTATTGATTATGAGTTGTTTCTCTTCTTGGTTTGTTGTACTATAAGGGATTATATGTTTAGTAAACAAAAGTTGGATTGGCAATGATATAAACACCCTACTCTGTTTCTTTTGCAGTCCACAATGATAAGCTCTTATGTGTTGTCGCAATTGTGTGTTGATTGAAACTTGTGGGCTGATATATACCTATCTATTGCTCCACGTTTTTATGATTGATATGATACTTTGCTGAGACTGTGGAAGGCTAATATTGTGTGTAAATGGATGAAGAATAGTTTGGTTTAAGTGGGGATAGGTTTGGGGTTACCGACGTCGAAAGGTAG
>DF369488.1:1760-14742 GCA_000787875.1 Solanum virginianum
TTCAGGTTTTAAGTCATTATCGAGTCTTGTTTTATGTAAAATAAAGATTGTATATATGTTGGTGTATGTTAAATTGAAAGAAAATCTTGAAAAGATAGCATGTTAAAATGAATTGTGAATATGGAGGTTAGGGTCAAAATTGGGATGTGTATGTAGGTAGTGTTGGATTGTTTTAAAACCATAAATTTATGTTTAAATAGCATGAATATGATCCTTGTGGGGTGAAAGAAGTATTGGAAATTTTCTATATGTATATTTGAAGTTTGGCCGAAATTGGAGTCTATGTATGTAGTTAAGTGTTATGTTGTAGCGTTGGAAGTATATGTTTGACGGTTAGTTGATGTAATATGGTTCTCAAAGCATAAAGAAGTGCTTGAATATGGTATACATGTATATATAGTATGCTGCCCTATTTTTGTGGTTGTGATAAGATGAGGTTCTTTAGTGAATTTGGTGTAATAATGGTATTGGAAGTATTTGTTAATGTTGTTGTTGATGTTGTTGTTGTGTTGATTAGTTGGAGCCGAGATGGATTCTCGGGGTGGTCTATTTTAAGGGAAAGTGCTGCCAAAAATTTTAGAAAATTAGGGGCAAATTTGGGATTTAAGGCTCAAAAAAGGGTTTTAGCTAATTGTTGGCATTATTGTGCTTTGTTATAGATGTTGGACATCCGGAAGTATAAGTTGGATTGGCTTGACATTGGGATTAGTTTGGCGAAGGAATTGAGGTATGTAAAGCATTATGTTCTATGGTATGACTTAGTTAAAAACAGTTAAAGATATAAGTTTTGAAAGATCCTTCTTCCTTTGCAATTCGGGATTAAACATGTCCTATGTTCGTTCTTGGTATTCTTATAAAAATTAGTCATGTTTTGACTCTTGTACATTTAAAGTCCGTAAGTTGTAAAAGTATGAAAAGTTTGGTACATTTGAAAGAATATGTTTTTCTAATACTTTGAAAAGCATCAATAACCGTAATTTTTGACAAAAACCCCGAATTGCCTTAAAAACTATTCTGAAACATTTCATAGTGATTTGTGTGATCTAGACTAAGTATGTTCCTCTTAAGTTAGGGTAGTTTAGGTTCGAACTCTATCCCCGCAATCCGAGCTTGCATACAGTCTGTATTTATTTCTTGGCATTCTTATGTCAACTTCATCATAAGATTGACTTTTGTGTTCCTCAAGGTTGTAAACTGCAAGATTATGGGAAATTTTGATAAATTTTGAAAGGATTTATTCTTATTTGATTTTTAAACTTCAGATGTCCGTAACTTTTGATAAAATGCTCGGATTGCTTCGAAAACTGTTTTGAAATTTCTCATGGGGATTTGTAGGATTTGGGTTAAGTATGTTCGTTTTTAAGTGGACCAGTCCGTGTTTCCATTGGCCGTGGGACCCGCGACATTCTTTTATGAAATTTGGACAATTTTAAAAGAATTTGGAATAGAAAATATTCTGAAGTGGGATGGATATGATGGGGTCGGCTCGGCCCAAGGGTCAGCTCAGCTTAGATTGGTGATGTGCTGAGATTGGGCCTTTGGTTTGGTGGCATCATGCCACATTTACTATATGATTTGTGAGTACAGGGGCACCTGGCTCTCTTATCCTATGTTTGTGATTTGTGTCACAGATTTTAGAGATTTGAACTTTCTGGTGTGATTCTGTGGTATGGTGCGAATTTGGAGGTCGCCATCATTCCCGTACGTCATGCATCAGTTTGATATTTTGAAAAGACAAAGGAAATATTCCTTTGATATTTGCATATGAGTTTGACTTCTATACCTCTGTTTCGTTTATTACTCTTATTTATACTTTGTATTTTCTGCTTTACATATTCGGTACGTATTTCGTACTGACCCCCCTTTCTTCGGGAGCTACGCTTCATGCCCGCTGGTGCCGACGTACAGAGGAGCGAGCCACCAGCTTAGGATCTCTGACTACCGTTTGAAGTGCTCCTTTTGCTTCGGAGCAAATACTTAGTATATAGACTTATTTCCCTATTTTTATAATTATGTTCATTTGAGGGTACGACGGGGCCCTGTCCCGTCTTCTAATTCTGTTGGTATAGTTAGAGGTCTATGGATGCTTGTGTATATGGGTTATGGTAGTTTGTATAACTATGTACGTATGTTATGTATGTTGGGCGGTTTAATCGCAGCGGTGACCTTGTCGGCCCGCATGTATATATATATGTTGTGTGCTGGGAATTTTTTTCTGAATGCAGGGTTTGGGTAGTCATAAAAACAAAGGAAACTCTGCCAAAATTTCTGTCAAAATAAGACAACTATTATAATTAGAATCGGGCGTAGCGTTTGTGTCTGAATGCCCCAACGGGTACTAATCACGACCCACGGGCTGGATCATGATAGAGAACGTAGTTAGTGGGAGCCACGAAGGCCGTATCGATGGGATGGTCTTTAGGAATGATGTACAATGACTCCAATTAGGTTTAGAAGGCATTGGATCATCGAGTCAGGCCAAGGCCCTTAACCGGGTTCAGATGGCTATCATTTCTCAGAAAATAGAACAACTTTCAAGTGCATTCGCAATATCTGACGCAAGGAGGGTTGAGAAGCAAAGGGCTATGAGTGAAGAAGTTACACAAATCAAAGAACAAGTGCTCAACCTCGGCCATCGGCTTTCATTGTGTCCTTCCACTCTCGATGAATCTGATGACAGTGATGAGTTTGTTGAAAATAGTCCTTAGGTTCCTTTTAGTTCTGTTTTGGACAATTTAGAATATTTTGATAAACTTTGATAGTATTTAAAACATTATAATTTATGGATTTTATTCATTTTGAATGTTTAATTATGGTTGGTATTATGTATTTTGTATGTTATAATTGTTGTTGCTTCTATTGGATTGCCTGTTTTGAAAGAAATTGAATTGTATTTTATATTACAGGTGGGCAGTAGAAACTGCAGGTTTCTGCTGTCAAAAAAATTGCCGAAAAAGCGGCAGACAGGGTTCCTAAGTCCGTCACTTTTTTGCAATTTATTTTTTTTAAAATACCAGAAAAGCAACAGACAGGGACCCTATGTCCATCGCTTTTCTAGTTTTTTTAAAATAAAATTTCCAGAAAAGCAACGGACAGGGATCATATGTCCGTTGCTTTTCTGAAATTTTTAAAAATAAAATTTTTAGAAAAGCGATGGACAAGGACCCTATGTCCATCGCTTTTCTGAATTTTTTAAAACAATTTTTTAAAAAAAGCGATGGATGGAGACCCTATGTTCATCTCTTTTTTAAAAATAAAATTAAATGACTAAATTTTAAAAGTAACGTTATCCGCCGCAAATAAGCGATGCTATCCATCGCTTTTTTAAAAGTGTCGAACAAAAAAGTGATGGAATGGACTGCGTCACTTTTCGTCAATTTTGACCAAAAAAAATAGTCCAGTCCATCGCTTTTCGCCTATTTTTTAGTTGTAGTTTTGACAAAGGGTTTCATCTGTAGTTCGAGGTCTAGGCTCTGCACCTCCTACTTTTGATCATTCATCCTTCTATAACGAAGTTGATATACAGAATTTGTCTATTTGATTACATCATCATTATGTATAGGTAGTCACTATTCGCGGTCTGAGGTCTGGGGTCTGGGCTTTGCACTGTCTCTTGCCAAATATAGCTTTATTGACATATCTACGGTGGCATCATGCCACATTTACTATATGATTTGTGAGTACAGGGGCACCTGGCTCTCTTATCCTATGTTTGTGATTTGTGTCACAGATTTTAGAGATTTGAACTTTCTGGTGTGATTCTGTGGTATGGTGCGAATGAGACACCTTGGTTCTATGTTGTTGCACGGATCCTACCTTGCTAGCTGGACTAAGGTAGGTCATACGACACTTGATCGAGGTTTTGTTGTTATTTGTACCGCTGTGTTATAGGACGTTGGTTATTTATATTAATTTATTCCTGCACTGCTTGTGTTATTCTATTTTGTAGTCACTCTATAGTTATGGTAGGCATGATCTGTTCTTTTGGGGTTTGAGCGTGTACCCTTCTAGGTTAGTTCGAACTAGTTCCTAAGTTAATGGATTAGCTTAGACTCCTTATGTTTCTTTCACTGTTCGTTGCTAATTCGACTTCGTAGCCTATTTTTCATGCTAGCAGATAGTAGATAGTAGACTTGATTCTTGCAGGTATGCTTCTCCGTTTCTCCTCATCACCTCGTATGGTTGATTTGGTATTTTCTTGGCTATTAATTCATTGCTAGTTCTATATACTTGTCTTACTTTCCTGTTGTCTATACTTATTTTATCTATGGAGCTTGGTTGGTCTATGTCCGTTGAGTACCACTTGTTTGGTACTCATGCTATACTTTTGGCCCCTATAGATCGTAGTGTGAGTCCCTGCTATTGACTTCCTTTCGTGGAGAGCAGGTTGAGGATTTCGGAAATTATGGTGAGCTCCTAGCTTCCAAAGTTGCCTATTTTCATCTCATTGTATTTTGGACTTATCATTATATTGTATTCAGAGATAGTCAGTATTGTTATTTGTATGTGAAGAAGTCTTATACTCTTGTTTTGTGTATTAGAAGCTCAAATACTGACTGATGCCAAGTTTTGGGGTGGATTTCGGTATGTTATTTTCTTTGACATTTTGTATCTCTTATCCTCATTGTGACAACTTTTACTTATTAGGGTTGACTTCCTCTGAATAGTCTGTTGCATATGGTTCCAAGCTACTGCATAGGTTTACCTATTGGTGGGTTAGGTAGGTATCATCACGGCCTAAGAAACTGGGTCGTGACAAGGGTCTACGAGCTTTACCTAGCAAAACTATTGAGTATAAAATTTACTTTTTTTCCTGCATTTGCTTCATAGTTGCTGAAAAATATTTGCTATTCACATCTCCAAGTTTGATCCAGGGCGCTTTAAATTTTCATTGGAGAGCTTTTCCGTCAATGATGGACCATTTCTCTAATTTCTGGAGGGTATCTTATTTCTCATCTGCTAATAAAGGCTTCTTTTCTTCTAGTTGGCATGCGATGTCAATAAAACCTCAAAAAAAAAAAAACCTTAATTAATTCATTTGACCAAAATTGTAATTTGTTTTTTGAAAGATAGATTAGCTTATTAAGAAGAAATTTGCATACTTAGAAATATTTTTCGATCTTAAATCTTATATTATTTTTCTTAATATTCACTCATATCTCGAAAATTGTCTATACAAATTACTTTTATTTTTTAAGACAATAATATTACACAACTACTAATATTTTTCTCAAAAAATATTAAATATTTCAAAGTCTCCTTCTATTCTAAAAGGCATACATGTCATTAAACCGTCATTTTAGAAAAATAAAGTCTATTTAACTCATCAAAGTTATGTCTTTACAAAAAAATATGTAAATTACGTGAAAAATTATCCAGAGATTATATAAAAAAAAATTGCGAATAATCTACTTTTCTGTATATTTTTCTATCAAATAAAATTCAATTAAAAAAATTTGAAGGTAATCATTACTTGAGGATTTTTAAAATTCCTAAGTAAATTATCTAGGTATTTTAAGTATGTTTTTCATAAAAATATTCAAATAAATTCGTAAATAGACTTAGTGAAAAATAGTAAAAAAGAGAAGTTAATTATTCAATCTTTATTTTTATTTTTTTGTTACTATCATATATTAAACACCTATATATATCCTTATATCATCCCAAATTCATGAAACACAAGTAATAATTAGTTGTATTATCTTTTTAATTCAATAACACAAGGATTATACAAATTAATATGTTCATTAATAAACATCAATATTTTATTATTTTGATATATAGTGATTATTTTAGTTATTAGTATAATAAATACTAATAGGGAAGACATTAATTAATTATTTATAGTGAATACTAAGGCCAAATATATACTTTCATGAGTACCACACTTTGAAAAAATATAAGTTTGTTGTCGGTAGGAAGGACAAAACTTACAATGCTACTGAGGTTTAAGCTTGCCTCCAAACATATATAAGTATTCTTGTTATAAACATATTCTATTTATGGTGAATGTCTATTATGTAAATTTCTTCAAAAGTTAGGAATCCTACTTGAAGACTAATTCAGTTTCTTATTAGAGACCAAGTCAGTTTTTTCCCTATAAATATAAGAGTTTCATTCATTGTAATATACATTCGAATATTATTCAAGAGCAATAAGAAATTCTTTCTTCTCCCCTACTTTATTCTTTGTATTGTTTTATAAAGGTTCATAGTACGTTATCAGCACGAGACTCTACCGTCTTAAAGAATAAAGATTAAGTTTCAAGGCCTTGTTAAAGCTATGATATGCTTGTGTCATTATCTTGATGAATTTGAAAACATAAATATTTCACAGTTAAAGATGTTGGGTTCAAGCCCCATCAATTTATGGCGTAAAACACCTTTATATGGATAAGACGTTGGGTTCAAGTCCCAATGCACCATATTAATGATATAACGATAACTAAAGCAAAATAATGTTCTTTTGATGAAAAGTCATTAAATATGTTCCATTAAAATGCTCCATTCTCTAAAGTGAATGAAGAACCTAAAGATTCTTTTAAATGGTGAATTTTTTTATACTGCTTTTTATCAAGGCAAATTGATTGTGAGACCATCACCAACGAAAGTTGAGATTAAGTCCCCTGCGTTTTTGAAAAGTACACATGGGGATATTTGTGGACCGACTGACCCACTTAGTGGGACGTTTAGATATTTTATGATCCTAATAGATGATTCATCTAGATGGTCTCATGTGTGCCTATTGTTATCTAGTAATTTGGCATTTGCAAAATTATTGACAAATAATATGATTACGGGTACAATTTCCTGATAATCAAATTAAATTCATCCGCCTTGATAATACTGCAGATTTTTCATCTGAAGCATTTAATGACTATTGTTTATCCATTGGGATAAGAGTTGGACATCATGTTACTCATGTTCATACTCAGAGTGGTCTTGCTGAGTCATTAATTAAACGTTTGTAATTGATAGCAAGACCATTGCTTATGAAAACTAGATTGCGCCCACTTTTGTATGGGGACATACAATTTTGCATGTTGCAACACTTATTCGTCTCAGATCGAATTATGTTGTATTATCTTTTTAATTCAATAACACAAGGATTATACAAATTAATATGTTCATTAATAAACATCAATATTTTATTATTTTGATATATAGTGATTATTTTAGTTATTAGTATAATCCCATCTAAAGTTTTTTGGATGTGTTGCATATGTGGTTATGGCACCACCACATCACATAAAAATGGGATCCCAAAGAAGATTAGGAATATATGTTGGGTTTGAATCACCCTCTATTATTCGATATCTTGAACCATTAATTGGAGATATGTTCATTGCTCGATTTGCATATTGTCGGTTTGATGAGACACTTTTCTCAAAATTAGGGGGCAAAGATAATGATATCAAAAGAGAAATTTTGTAGAAAAATTCCTCATTGTCTCATTTTGATCCATGTGCTTCTATTTGTGAGCAAGAAGTACAAAAGATTATTCACATGCAAAAATTGCAAATCAAATGCTAGATGCAATTGCAGATTTAAAAGGAATCACGACTCAACTCTACGAGAAGTAGAGTAGTTGAGAAGAAATAAAGTTGAAATTTACTCCCCGAGTAAAAAAATCTAAAATTTGTTCATGTAATAGTAAATTAGAAATTTACTATAGCAAAAGACACATGTCATGATAAATTTGAAGTTTACTCATTAGACATATATTGAAGAAATGAAAGATTCTTCAAGATCGCTTGTTCTCATGATATATTGATTGGATCAATCAATACTGGGACTGAATTTTCTAATTCTAAAAGTATGAAAGATGAATATGGGTCCGTTCACCATCATGAGGTATGTGAAATTGATGCAATCACATATACATTTATTGTCAACCTAAAGTTTGACATTCGTAAAATTATTTGTGCAAGATAATTGAATTAAGAGCACAATTTTCAGAATACGTAATCAAGACAATTCATCTTGATAATTTGATAAATATTCAAGCTGACTGACAATAAATGTCTTAATAAATGATCAATCATTGTTTATGAGAAGAAAGCTTCATGGTCTGAATATGACAAAATATAGAAAAAGATATGCAGCAATCCAATACATTATGATCAATTTCTCCTCGAATTGGTATATGGTCAAGGACCATATAATTTCCATCTAATAATTTTGATATGCAATATATGATTAATAAATATACCATGATGATGTATAAAAGATAGATTCTCCAACATAGATTGAAATATATGTTAGTTTGTCTAACATAATGGGGTGATAGCAAGAAACTAAAAGTTGAAATACTCTTATTGAATGTCCCTGAAGGACAAAGTCTATGACATGCATGAAATGTGCAAGTGATCCCAAATAAGATAATTCTTGAAAAGGAGCAAATGATCCAAAATGGTCACAATAAAGTGCTCTTGAAGAGCTTATGACATAACACTTCATGAAACCTCATGAGAGGGGTAGCTGCCTAAAAATAATGAAGCGATGAGATCTCAACAAGTTATATCCCATTGCAAACCGACAAAAGAGATATTTTATCAATGATATCTTTGATACAATATAGCACAATATTGTAAAAGATTATAAGGATCTAAGTTTTACAGTATATTAAAGCATGCTCTAATTATCAATTGGAATGATGCATCTTGGTAAGCGAAAGCTTATTTGACTTGCAATCTAGACACTAGCAAACGTCATGCATTTAATATTGAATATTATCATTGGACAAAATTGATATGAAAGTATTTGAAGGATTTGAAATGCATAAAATATATACAAGTTCTTGGAAAACCTTGTTTATAATCCTCATATTGATTAAATAAATCAAGAATCTTTCATATTGTTACGCAAGTTGATAACTTGAATTGAAACTCCTGAAGAGTTTCAAAAGGCAATATATTGTTTGTTTAAAGAAGTTGAAGTGAGTAACTTGCAAAACTCCTTGAACCTAAAGGGAGGAGTCACAAAAAGAGATATAACAAAGCATATTTTCACCATTGTTTATATCCCAATATTTTCTATACATATGAGCTCCAAAAGAATGATGATATAAATGTGCAACAGATTCCTTCAAGTGATAATATGGCTGATTTGTTCGCGAAGTCTCCACCAACTACAACTTTTAGGAAGATGGTACATAAGATTGGGATATAAAGATTCAAGTCTTTGAATTGATGTTCTCATCAAGGGGAGTTAACACACGATGTGCTCTTTTTTTCTCACAAGGTTTTGTCCCATTGGATTTTCCTTGTAAGGTTTTTAATGAGCCATCCAAAATATGTATTATTAGATATGTGTACTCTTTTTCATTCACTAGAATTTTTTTCTCACAGGGTTTTATCTAGTAAGGTTTTAATGAGGCACATAATCTAGCAAATAGACATTCAAAGGGGGGTGTTATAAACATATTCTATTTATGGTGAATGTCTATTATGTAGATTCCTTCAAGAGTTAGGAATCCTACTTGAAGATTAATTCAGTTTCTTACTTGGAGACTAAGTCAGTTTTTTCGGTATAAATATAAGAGTTTCCTTCATTGTAATATGCATACGAATATTATTCAAGAGCAATAAGAAATTCTCTCTTCTCCACTACTTTTTTCTTTGTGTTGTTTTATAAAGGTTCATAACAATTCTCTATAATTAAATACTCTCCAATTTTAAATTATTTGATTTATGTTGATCTGACACATTTTAAAAAAAATAATTAATCAAACATATACTTTTACTAAATTAATTTTATTGATGATATTTTAAAATTTAAATAATATTATTATTTTATATTAATTATTTAATATTGAGAATGATATAAAAATTTAAGAAAATATTTACTAATATAAAGAAATAAAATAAAATATATATTGTTTACTTAAGGACCAAATAAAATGAAACAGAGAAACAAAAAAATGTGATCAATTTCGAACATTAATTTATTTATAAAGTTAACTTCAATGTCTAAAAGGGTTTACAAGCATTTTATTTGACTAATTTCGCGAGTTGAGGGTGTCACGCCCCAGGAGGGTACCCTAGGGGTAACTGGCACTCGGAGACTACTGCTAGCCCCCAAGCGAGCCACCTAGTCTCATCATATTTATTCAATTAATTCATTGGCGGAAGATAATAAAGAATATTCTAACTATCAGTGGCTATCAGACTCATCATTAACATCCATCATAAGAAACAAGATTAAGGAAACCAACTTAGTTTAAAAGTAGAACAATAGGGGGAAAGGAACCCCAACAACAACCTCATCCATCTACATCTATGAAACCTTTATATTACTGTCTAAGAAGGTACCATGACAGGTCATAGCTACCACAATCAAAGTAAAATAACTCAATAAAGCTAAAGAAATAACCATTCTCCGAATGCAAGGGACGAATCACCATGATCTAAAATCAAGAAGCTCTGAACCTCAACGATTAGGCTGCTAAAGTCCTCTCTACTAAATCTGTATCACAAAATAATGCAGGATCAAAAGGGCGTTAGTACGTGGAATGTACTGTATGTAAAATAGGCTAAAGTAAACAATACGGGCTATACAACATGAAATGACATCAGCCCATCAATCACTCAACTTCAACTCAAGATAAGGAATAGAACTCTATCATATCACCATCAATCAAGACTCATACTATCACATCAACATTATAGTACAATTATCAGAGGACCTATCTGGGAGTTTCTCGGACTTACACTCATCACGTATGAGTCGATCATGGTAAAACAAAGCGATGTCATTGTGGCATCTGCCCAGTACCTTGCCAGGGTAAAAGGGCGTACATCAAGGGGTTTATAATAACATGAAGTCCTCTTTTGGGACTAAGGAAACATCCGTTACTCACGGTCTAATCCTTTGCTACGCTGGCCACGTAGTTAATGAGTGCTAGTGGGACTCACTCTTACTCATTTTTAGTGCTCAATAATCTTCCCAGGACTCAACATGCTTATAAACATCAACATCAAAGTTTTCTCATTGTTTAGTCTTTTTTTGGACAAGGCATCATTTCATATCATTATTTCTCAACTCAGGAATATTATGATCATTCTTTAAAACTCATGTGTGGCCTCTGAAGACTCTAAAGGATTCACACTCCACAAATTTCAGTAACATTATCATCAGTATTCACTTAAATCAAGACCCAGACTACATCATTCATGCATACATATGAAATCCGGGCTATAGACATCAGTCCCTAACTTCATTCATAGATTCTTTAATAATTAAACATGCATATATACACAATAACTCAATAAATTAGTTAAATATATAATTAAAGTTATGATGGTCATCTACTTACTAAAATACATATAGAATAATAGTAGTTTTCAAGAAATCGTAACATAAACCCATCACCTATCAACTATCAACCTAATTCAATCATGGGGGCACATGAGAGAACAATACCATTTTCTGGGTAGCCTTTACATACCTGAGACGAAGATTGTACTAATCTTCTTCAAGAAATTGGACCCGAATTCTCAACCCTCCAAGCTTTCTTGCCTTTTCTCTCAGGAACTCTCACGTAGAAACTTAAGAAAATTAGGTTTTAGAAACCATTATTTGGTATAAAATGACTTTTAAACACGTTTTAGGACTTAAGAATAGGTTAGGATTATCCAAAATACCCTTTCTGAAATTAAAACAAAAAAGTCAAAAAAAATTGTACAGGTCCGCGATGCACCAGGGACGCAAACCAGTACATTTTGTAAATTTTTGTAAATTTCATATTCCCGTCAAAAAATTAAAAAAAAGATACTAAGTGCTAGTCCGTGCCCCCTCCACATCGAGCCAGGGGCGCGGATCAACACTATTTTGGTGCTCACTTTCAAAAAATATTTTTTGACCTAGTTGCTCATTAATCGGGTCGAGACCATTTTTTCACTCAATTTTATGCGCTATTTGAAAATTCATTCTCGAATTTTTCATCAGAGCTTTAGAAGAGACATTATGCACACGATTACGTTTTAGGGCATTTCGATAATTTTACAGGCTGTTTCATCATCTCCCCCTTAGGGTCATTCATCCTCAAATGAAGAGTAAAGTTAGAACAAAAGCACGAGTAACCTCAAAACTCATCTCATTCCTCACTCGGGAACTCTCAAACTCTCAACTATCCATCACCTTCTACATCTATATCTTAGACTCAATAATAGAATTAATACATCAACTCAAGAAAGAAACTTCAATAGCATTAAGGATCTACATCTATATCTTAGACTCAAGAATGGAATTAGTACATCAACTCAAGAAAGAAATTTCAATTGCATTAAGGATAGGGACATTACCTTTGTTAGAACTCATATCTTTTGTGCATTGGAACCGTTACGAGAATTTGGGACTAAAATGGTATTATTGGAAGTTTGGGGACTAAAGTCATATTACTGGAGAGTTTGAGACCAAAGTGACACTATTGAAAAGTTTAGGACTTAAGTAGAATTTTCAAAACTTGGGATGTTAGAATTTCTATGTCCTTAATTGGCTCAATTAGAAAAAGCTTGGGGACCAAAGTGTGATTTCCAAGACTTGAAGTCTTGAAGGAAATAAGAGTTGGCCCACTTAAATTGTGTCATATTGTAAGTGGAACAAGTGTAGAGGGGTAGGGCCAATGCTTGGTCTTTATATACATGAAGACACTTATCACAATGCCAAAAATTTCCTATACTTAGAAAATATCTCAAAGCAAGAACACCACAAACCTTCAAGCAAAGAGCTCTCGGGTTTGGCCATCTCAAGAACTAAAAATTTTGTTTTTCGATTGTAAAATTATTTTGACGCTACAAGCTTGGTATATTGAGTCCCCTAAGTAGCGTGGAGATGTTAGTTGGCCAAGAAAACGCTTTGTTCTACGACTTTGGCGATTTGGATCCATTAAAGGGCTTGAAAAGGTATGTTGATTGTTAACCTTATTTTACGTAAATTAAAGAGTGTATGCATGTTGGTGAATGTTAAATTGAAAGAAAATC
>DF369484.1:0-13908 GCA_000787875.1 Solanum virginianum
GGCGTGATAGCACTCGTCTTATCCCACCAAGACAAGTCAGCCTACAACCCAAATATAACGTTAAGATTTCAGAATTATAATAAAAATGAAAGTTTAATTGCGAATAACAAGTCAACTTAATTAAAAATTCCCAAAACCAGGTTGTCACGTGTACAAGCCACTAGCAATGTAGAAAATCAAGGAAACACAAGTCTAAAGTGTCTTTCTTCTAGAATAGAACAAAGCACTACAGAAATAGAAACAAGAGAGTCAGCCAGATGATAACAACTACCTCTCTAAATTTCTAGGGAACCCTCGGATGATCAAGGAAAACACTACTCACTGTCCGGGCTCAAAACCTACACAAGTGTAGAAGCAAGAGATGAGTATCAAAAGTAACATGGTACACAACAAGTAAACGAACTAAACAAAGTAAGTCCAATAGAATACACAAACTCCTTTTATTCCAATCTACCTCCACAACTACAACTTGCATATAAAATCAGCCAACCCAGCAAGATATAATACACAGTAGAAGTAAGTTTTCAGTATACCGCAATTCCAAATCACAAGTCACAACTCACAACTCACAAGTGATAACGCAATCAATCATAGAAAGAACATCATGCTACACAATAATATGCAAAGATGAGGTGCAATGTTTATATAATGATGTCAGACATAATTATGGATGTCTGTCCTAGTGATACACACCCGCTATCTCCCAGTTCGGGACCCATGGGGGACTTTTAGTCCATGTATCTGTACGACACAACCCTCGAATCATAGTATCTGTCGCGGCATGCAACATGACCCTCAAAATATAGTATCCGTCACGACATGCGACACGTCTCTCGAAATAGTATATCTTCTTTAATTCGTTTTTCTTTTTCAGTTCACAAAATACTTGTCACAAAGTCAATGCAGATGGGCATGTTCACACAATAATAAGGAGATGACAAAATTTAATACAACTCATAACACCATAGTCTTGATACAACCTCAATGATATATCCCAAAATATAATTTTTCATCACTTAGCCACATTTTTTAATTCAAGTGTTACAACACCACACCTACTCACATTTAAACTTAATCACCCCATTTTCATGATATTACAAATATTTTATGCATAACACATAGAAGAAAGGAAGATTTGGGAATTCTACAAGGGTTACAAAGTTTTGAAAGTCCACTTGCTTTAGTCGACTCACGATCAATGAAACACTTAAGTCTTTCCCTTTCGAATAGAATCTGTAGCACCACGATCCAGTCAAATAATTATCACAATAAGATCTCAAAGGTAAAAATACTCATGTTACTATACGTCTAGCCTAGACCCAAAAACTAACCAATTCCATAGTCAATTCCAAAAATTTCAAGCCTAGAGTTCAATCTTAATTCCTCCAAATAACATAATAGATGATATTCCTATAATACAATACACAACTCTCTATAACTAGTTAGAAACTCATGAGCATCCTATGTCCTCCCACCCTGAAATTGAGGTGGGTTCATCTTTCTAAACCTCTCATAGCAGCACTGTAATACAATACACTTAATATTCAATTACCTATCTCAACATATCAAAATTTTACTTATAATGTGATAATTAATAATAGTAATAACCAAAAACTAACCAATTCCATAGTCAATTCCAAAAATTTCAAACCTAGAGTTCAATCTTAATTCCTCCAAATAACATAATAGATGATATTCCTATAATACAATACACTTAATATTCAATTACCTATCTCAACATATCAAAATTTTACTTATAATGTGATAATTAATAATAGTAATAACCAAAAACTAACCAATTCCATAGTCAATTCCAAAAATTTCAAACCTAGAGTTCAATCTATTGTTAATATTAAAGCTAGGACCAAACTGGCTACGAAACCAATGTTGCATGATAAGAAACTGTAAAGTGTAGCCTCTTTTTAATTAATACATCAAAAATTGTATTCTTATTTCACCCAATCAACAAAAATCATAATCCAATGATTGCCACCTAATCAACCATATCACTTTACTACTAATTCTCAAAATTGCTACAGTAGTATAAAATTGAAAAAGTTAATATTGAAATTGACCCCTTTTGTTCTTTTTTTCTTTCTTCCCACAACATACATGAACCTATTAAAATCTTACAAATTACAGAAACCTGGGTGAGGTGATACCTGTTAGGAGTTTGGCGCCTCCGTGTTATCGCCGACCTACGTTCCCCTAAACTGCTCTTGTTCTCCTTTTTTCTTTTATTCTCTAATTTAATATAATTAAGTATTAAAAATGATAATCCTACTAACTTACTTTTTTAATATATAAGCTAAGTGGTATAGGGTACTTAAGTAACTTAACTTTTTGGTCCACGAATTAATCTACTTGTCTAAATTTACTCATAAATTAAACAACCATATTTATCAAATAGTCCAAAATACCCACTTAAAATCTACGGGAGGATATTCTTATAAAAGTAAGAGGATTAGTTTCAAAAAAACCTAAAGGGTCATTACTTTACATGACCCTACCGACTTCTTCATATTTACACTAGAATACCAATTTTTCTTTTTATTTTTTGCAAAAGAGAAAAAATTAATTAGCATGGATTTAATTAAGGAGACTGCACAATTAATAGAATGAAATCCCAAAAAAAGGCCACATTGATCAACATGTCATTATTAAGGATTTTAAATTTTCAATACCAAAAATAAATATGAAGGGTTCCTTAAATAAGTCAACACAACTAATTGATGGGTAATGTAATGAACTTGCTGATTTATATTATTTTATTTTTATTCTTTATTGTTATTATTTGTATGAACATATAATTATGTTGTGACTTAAACTGGCTTATGGTGTTACAAATGATATTTATTTTGGTTTTGTATTAAATTAATTGTGCGTTGTTATCCAGTTTTGTGGATTATTGAAAAATTAGTGTTTTTATTGCTAATATTTTATTTAAATAAAGTGTCAATGTACGATATTGAATCTTGGCCAATTAAATGATATTTGCCTACCAAAAGGCAAATATTTTTGTATAGTCTAATTGTTCATACAATAGATGATAATTTGTTTGGTATAATAATTGGTTCTGGTGGTCATAAATTTTTTTAATTTGAAAAGTCAAAAATTTAATGTAAAAGTTGGTATAGTATTGGTGTTTAAATGGTTTACAAGATGTGTAATAAGAAAATAAGTTACTGTATAGATTTAGATAATTTTGGTATAATAGTTGCTATAATTCTGGGTATTGTAAATTTTTTTTTTAGAATGTAAGATAGATGGTGTGTGGTGTATGACTAAAAATTTGATTTGAAAATTAGTATAGTATTGGTGTTTTAATAGTTTACACATTCTGTAGTAGGAAACCTAGTTGGCATATGGATTGACATAAATTAATTTTTTTTAAAAATATAACTTTAACAAAAAAATTAAAACAATAGAATCGTAATTAACAAGAGCATGAAAAAATTCAGAAAAATATTACAAAAAATTCATAACTTAGTTGTTCAAACACATCCAAAAGCCAAAAAAACACATCAAATGAACACCAAAAAGCATTGACCAATTTAACCACCACAACAAGAAGTCTATGACTATATCCCTGGGAAATCCATACTCAAGTAGCAGTATTGCTTCCATTGGTTCCAAGTATGGCAAATCCATAAACAAATGAACGATCTCCTTTTTGTACACTGATGAGAGCAGATTTATCCACGTTGATGAATTCATGTACCATTCTTTTTTTCCAAGATATTATTGGGCCTTGTTCCACCAGCGAACAAAACTCTAGTGCAGAAAATGTGGTAATGATATTGAAATTGCTTAGCAAAGAACTGGAAAAAAAATAAATTTGAAACATCTAAAAACAAGAATAATATCATTAAACAAACAATTTTTTTGTTTGAAAATAAACAAAAAAACTGAAAATAAAACAAAGATGGAGTTGATTTACCTGGAAAAAACAAACATATTATTATGCTTTTGAACCTTGGGCTTTTCTTAGTAGGTGTTTCTTCCATTGTGAAATTTACACTATATTGAAACGAGAAATAATTTTTTTTTAAAATGAAACTTAGCACGGGTCGGAGAAACATCTAAAAATCGCAATAACATCATTCAAATAAACAATCTTTTGATTGAAGATCAACAAAAAACTAAAAAAAATGATTAGTTTTACCTAGAATTTAAACGGTTTCCTTTGGATAATAGAAGGAAGAATGGTGCTTTTGATGTCTAAAGCACCGTGTAAAAGCAAAAATGAACTCTTTTTCCTTGGAAAAAAGTAAAAAGCTAATGGTATAATGTTTTTGGCACGTCTGGTGATGATAAAAGGCTGATGGCAAAAGGCAATCAAATCAAAGAAATTGATTTGATTGGTATTGGGAAAGGGAAAACGCGATTTAATATATTAGAAAATAATTAAAAAATTAATTTTTACCATAAATGCATCATAATTAATAAAAGGTAATGCACAAATTCTCACATATACTCACTATATTTAAAGAATGGTATAGTTTAATAATGTAGTTATTATTTTGGTAAATAAAAAAATTCTTGTTATAAGAGTTTAATGTGTATAGATTTATAAAGCACTTAAACATCTCAAGCCTTGAATCACCCAATTTGAAAGTACAATGAGAGAGAAATCGAAGTTAAAATATTGCCCAAAGCTAGTTCGCGTCTGACCTTAAATTAAAAGACCAGCCCCAAATAACTACTACGAACACGACCACACTGGTCGACAATCGCAGAGTGCAAATGTCGAGACCCTTTTCAAACGTGATAGACAACTGTCTATACCTCCACGAATGCCTTCCAAAACAACAATCGTGGAAGGTAAACACTAGAGGCACTGTGAACATGGCCAAGAGGCCCACAAATGTGGAGAGCAAATTGTCCTGCACTAGAAAATGCTAAATTATCAGATTTTAGCATTGTCCAAGTCTCCAATGATGTACTTGAGATTCGGCCAAAGCCCCGTGTGCACTAACAAACTATACTACCCCCATCAAAGTCGATATTTCAAACTTAATGGCATAGTTAAAATGTCACGCCCTGGGAGGGGACTCAAGACGTGACCGGTACCCAGAGACTATTGCTAGTCCCCAAGCGAACCACTTGGCCTCATCACATTTATTCAAAATCCCAAAAAAAGGCCACATTGATCAACATGTCATACTCTAATCTATGAAACCTCTATTACTATTAGGTAGTGTCAATGGCAGACCCATGGTTACCTCAATAAATAAAAAGCTAATAAATGTCCAACTCTAAAGCAAGACAAAAATAGCATAATGAATCCTTTGAAGTAGGGGAGGCTCACCAATCAGCTGAACATCCTAGACCCTCAATGATACGTTTGTTAATGATCTCTAATTCTTGTATCTGCATCATAAAATAATTCAAAACTGAGTGGCATCAGTACATGGAATGTATGGTATGTAAAATAGCTAAATGAAACAAAAACAGGTAGAATAATATGGAACAACATCAACTCAGAACAATAACCAATCAAAATATCAAATATCTATCTAATCCAGGAATAAAGAGTAGACACATGACCCATCTAACCCATCAATCCTTATCAATCAAATTAGTCTCATCGCAGAGGGACTCATCTCAACCCATCTCATCTCATCTCATCTCAGAGTACTCAAGATAGGAACTTTCTGGGAGTTTCTCTTATCCGACAACAATCACTTATGTGCTAGTAATAGTACAACAATCTTGCTGATGTTGCCACAACCATTCCGTACTTGCCAGGTAGGGGAATGAATCGAAACCATAATGGATAAGTCCAAATGGAGACAGCAATCTACAAGCCCTCTATTGATTTCAACAACTTCTAATCAGAGGAAACTTCAACATAAAGTGATGTGATATCCTAATCCTCACCTATGATTGACTACGTAGTATGACAAATGCGAGTTGGATTAACTCTTACTCTTTCAGTGCTCGATACTCCTCCCATGACTCAATGCTCATAAAATAATCAAACTATCTCAATCATCTCATCTTAAATCAGCCTCATAGAGGCTCTCATCATTCAATTAGTCTCATAGAGGCTCCAATCGTACTATCAGTTCAACTCTCAATCATTCGCTCAAGGTTTAAAACAATCATAGGGAATAATAGAATAAACAAATCATTAGAGTTCACTTGGGAAGACTCACGGACCATCCAATACTATCAATCTATCGTCATTCTCATATTCAAGATCACAAACTCTATCAACATTCTCAATCAAGGCTCTAGACTCAATCCCTAAGTTCATTCCTGCATGCTTTCAAAATTAATCATGTTGGGATTACACAATATCTCATAAAAAATATTCAATTCAAGAAAATAACTTCATGATGATCATCAACATAAGAAAATACATGTACTTTTTATTAAATCTCAAGAAAATCCATTAAGAATCATGTATGTAGACTCATGAACTATCGACTCTCTTCTAAGACCATCTATGGGGCACATGAGAGAACAATCTCATACTTAGTTTAGCCTTACATACCTAGGATGAAGCTTTACCAACCAACCTTCAAGAATTTCCTTGAATTCTTCAATCTTAAGCTTCCCTCTTCTTTCCTCTCAAGCCCTACTCTCTCAAATATTTAGAAAAAGACTTAGAATGGGGTTTAAAACCCTATTTATTCATCAAAATGACCTAATTTGATCATGTTTTGAGTTTATGAGGGGTTGGGAATTGACTGCAATGCCCCTCAAATTAAAATGAAAATTTTCACTCAGAAAATGCCCAGTTCGCTTTGCAGACTGGGCATACAAGAGTACATTTTTTTCTCTAAAATTTTCCAAATGAGTTTTCAATTCCCATCAAAAAAATTAAAAAAATATAAGGCATATTCGCGTCGCGACTTGGGCACACACAACTACTGAAATAATTTATTGTTCTAAAAATTGAACGAGATCATTTCCCTACTCAATTTTTCATGTTAATTGCATATCTGTTCTCGGATTTACAATCTAACCATGAGAATACGCGTTATGCACATGTCTCTATTCTAGGGGTAGTTCAACAATTGTATTGGGTGTTACATCATCTCCCCTTTGGGATCATTCGTCCTCGAATGATGAGTAGAGATGGATATCAAGGCACGAATCGACTCAAAACTCATCTCAACATTCACATCTATCAATCAAAATCTTGACCTTTCTCAATCATCAATCGACTCTATTCAGACTCAAGAATAAGCAATCAACTCAAGAAAAGATAATCAATTTAGTTAAGGGTAAGGAAATTACCTTCAACATTCTCATCATTTGGCATGAATAGGTACAGATACTTTGCTTTCATCTCTTCCTTAGCTTCCCATGTGGCTTCTTCAACGAATTGATTTCTCCACATGACTTTAACTGAGGCTATCTCTTTCGGATATTTTACTTTTATCTCTTCCTCAACTTTTCATGTGGCTTCCTTAACGAATTAATTCCTCCACTGAACTTTGACTGAGGCTATCTCTTTGGTTCTAAACTTACGAATCTGATGATTAAGGATTTAGACTGAAATTTCTTGATGGGTCAAGCTATCCTTCACTCCAATGCTCTCCACAGGGATCATTAAGTTAGGATCTCCCAAATATTTCTTCAACATCGACACGTGGAACACTGGATGGATTCTATCTAACTCGGGAGGCAACTCTAATTTATATGCAACCTTTCCAATCCTCTTTATAATTTGATAGGGCCCAATATAACGTGGGCTTAATTTCCCCTTCTTCCCAAATCTTATTACACCTTTCATAGGTGACACTTTCAAATATACCCAATCATTTACCTCAAACTCTAAATCTCTCCTCCTCACATCGGTGTAGGATTTCAGACGACTCTGTGTAGTCTTCAACCTCTCTTTAATGACCTTAACCTTCTCCATTTACTGATGGACAAGGTCAGGCCCAATCAACTCCACTTTTCCAAAGTCGAACCACCCAATTGGTGATCTACATCTCCTCCCATACAAAGCTTCGTAGGAGTCATTTGAATGCTTACATGATAACTATTGTTACATAAAAAATTTAATCATGGTAAGTGATCATCCCAATTTACCTTGAAATCAAGAACACAGGCTCTCAACATATCTTCTAATGTCTGAATTATATGCTCTTCCTAACCATCTATCTGTGGATGAAAGGTTGTGCTCAGATTCACTTTGGTACTTAATCCTTTCTGGAACGATCTCCAAAATTGGGAGGTGAATTAACCCCCTCTATCCGAGATGATAGATAAAGGAACTCCATGCAACCTCATAATCACTTGGATATACAAATTAGCATACGCCTCCGCAGTGTTAGTTGTTTTAACTGCTAAGATGTGAGCCAATTTGGTCACCATATCCATAATCACCCATATCAAATCATGTTGCTTTTGAGACCTCGGTAGACCAGTAATGAAGTCCATATTGATCATCTCTCACTTCTACTTAGCAATCTCAAAGTTCTGAGAAAATTCACATGGCTTTTGATGCTCAACTTTCACTTGTTGATATTCGAACACTTTAAGACAAACTCAGCAGTATCCCTCTTTATTCTACTCCATCAATAGACTTCTCTCAAGACATGATACATCTTGGTAGAGCCAGGATGAATGAAATATCTAGTGTTGTGAGCTTCAGCCATTATTCTATCTCAAATAACATCAATATCTGGAATGCTCAATCTACTCTGGTATCTCAACACCCCATCTCTCCCTTTGGACAACCTCCTTCAATTGTAGTATGAGAAGATCTCGATCTTGCTTTCCTTTCACCTCTGCCACCAAAGATGAAGCAGACACGTTCTGAACATTAATTCCTCCCTCATCATTTTTCTCAAGTTTAACTCCCAATCGAGCCAATCAATGCACTATTTTACTAGGTCCTTCTTTCCTTCCTCCATGGTTGTGCTACCCATTGACAACCTGCTAAGAGCATCAACAATAATGTTAGCTTTACCTGAAAGGTAGAGAATGCTCATGTCATAATCTTTGAGCAACTCCAATCATCTTCTCTGTCGCAAGTTGAGCTCTTTCTAACTAAAGACGTACTGCAGGCTCTTGTGGTCAGTGAACATGTCCACATGCACTCCATACAAGTAGTGGTGTTAGATTATAAGTGTAAACACCACCACTGTCAACTCGAGATCATGGGTTGGATAGTTCTTCTCATGGATCTTAAGTTGTTTGGAAGCATAGGCTATCACCTTCCCTCTCTGCATCACCACATATCCCAATCCAACTCTCGAAGCGTCACAATAGATCACAAAGTCCTTTGTCCCATCGGGCAAGGTTAAAATAGGTGCAGTAGTCAGTCTAGTCTTCAACTCTTAGAAGCTTTCCTCACATTCGTCGGATCACTGAAACTTGACCTTTTTATGAGTCAACTTAGTCAATGGTGCAGATAGGGAAGAAAATCCCTTACCAAATTTGTGGTAATAGCCTGCCAACCCTAAGAAACTTCTTATGTCAGTTTGAGAGGTCGGTCTGGGCTAGTTCTTAACCACTTCAATCTTCTGAGCATCCGCTCATCACTGACTTAAGCCAGAATTCATGTTTCAAGAATTTTGCATACAGGTCATGGTCTTTAAGTGTGTGAAGGACTATTCTGAGGTGATTTGCACGCTCCTCTTTATCTCTTGAATACACTAAAATGTCGTCAATGAGCACAATCACAAACATATCAAGATATAATCTGAATGCCCTATTCATCAAATCTATAAAGGTTGCAGGTGCATTCGTCAACCCAAAGGACATGACCAAGAACTCAAAATGGTCATATCTAGTCCTAAAGGCTATCTTTGGAATGTCACATTCCCTCACCTTCAACTCATGGTAGCCAGATCTTATGTCTATCTTTGAGAAACAAGAGGTACCCTGACGTTGGTCAAACAAATCAGCTATCCTTGGGAGAGGTTACTCATTCTTTATACTGACCTTGTTCAGTTACCTATAGTCAATGCACATTTTGAGAGACCCCTCTTTATTTCACACAAATAGGAGAGACACCCCAAGGAGAAACACTCGGCCTTATGAAGCCCTTTTCTTCCAAATCTTTCAATTGTTCTTTCAACTCTTTTAACTCAGCAGGGGCCATTTTATAAGATGGAATTGAGATAGGTTGGATATCAGGAAGAGCGTAAATCCTAAAGTCAATCTTCCTATTAGGAGGGACTCCGGGCAGATCCTCAGGAAACACTTTTGGAAACTCATTCACTATCGGGACTAACTCAAGGTAGGAGACTCAACATCATCAGATTTAACTCTCACAAGGTGGTAGATACAACCCTTAGCAATCATCTATCTGTCTCTAAGATAGGAGATAAAATTTCCCTTAGGTGCTACGGAATCACCCATCTACTCTAGAATCAATTCATTCAAAAACTGGAACTTAATGGTTCGGGCTCTACAATCAGCAGAGGTAAAACAGGCGTGGAGCTAATCAATGCCAAGGACCAAATCAAAATTATTCATATCTAACTCAATCAGATCAATAATAGTATCCATATGATGGATGGACACTACACAAGCTCTATAGACTCTCTCAGCCCGAATAGACTCACCTACTGGAATAGAGACATCAAAGGGTTCAAGAAGACACTCGGGGGTCCTATCAAGTTTGCTAGCCATATAAAGAGTTACAAAAGATAAAGTGGGACCGGGGTCTATCAACATATAACAATCAATAGAAAAGACTTGAATCATACCCGTCACAACATATTCTCCTGATCATGTCGACTACTCATGGCATACAAACAGTTTGTAGCTCTGCTTGCGTACCTCTCTAATTTCCTTTAACTAGTGGGGTTAGTGCAGAAGATTGAGCCCAGCCAACCCACTTTGGATAATCTCTCTAATAGTGACCTACTTGGCCACATTTGTAGCATATATCACTCCTCTCATGGTATCTCCCCAAGTGCAATTTACCACACTTGCCACATACTGGCTTACCCAATGAACCGTGAGCCATACTGGCTTATGACTGAGATCCATGGGCTCCAACATTCTAAGATCTCTGATCATTTCTAACTCTAGGTTCAGGTGCACTAGCAGATGATGGTGCTGGAGATCAGTTTCCATTCCCCTTCCTTCCAACCTCATTGCTGGATGTTTTTGCTTTCTTATTTCTGAACCCCTCTTTATCATATTGTCTCCCCTCATCAATATGTTGCACAAAGGTTATCAATCTCCCTATATGCATGTCATTCACAAGCATTATACCCCTCTTATCTCTCTTTGGCCCTCTATTCAACCCATCAACATACATCCCCTCATATCAGCAACCAAGTCCAGAGCGTATCGAGATAGTTGAGTGAACTTCTACCCCTAATCTTGCACAGTAATAAAGCCCTGTTTCAAGTTCAAGAACTCTCTTACCTTTGCCTCTCTTTGCTCCCTTGGGAAGAAGCACCTCAAGAAAGCTTCCTCGAGCATAGCCCAAGTCAGCATAGGGGCATCCTCTCCTCTACCCTTTTTCCATTGATCATACCAAAGTCTGGCCATACCTTTGAGTTGGTAAGCAGCCAGTTCCACTTTGTCAGCATTAGCCATATGCATCACTTGGAACACTTTCTGAAGCTCCTCCACATAGTTCTCAGGATCCTCAGTGGATACAGACCCTGTGAACGTAGGAGAATTCATCCTTAAGAATTCCCTGACCCTAGAAGTGTCATGGGCATCCGGTCGATCCGCTCCTTGTCTCGCAGCAGGTGTTATGATAGCCTGGTTATAGTTTGAATAGCCCGGCGAAGCTCAACATTAGAGACCTCATTTTGCGAGGGCTACGTAATAGGAACAGCTTGTTCTACGAGCTCCTCAGGTCCACGAGGTTCAAGTGGGTTGACATTCTGTCTAGCGGGATGTCTTCTACCTCTTACGGCTCTTCTGGGAGGCATGATCACAATTCTACAGTATGCAAAGCATGAATTAGAAGAGAACTTTCATAGAGCATAACTCTATAGCAAGGTTTAGAACAAGAATGAGGGGAAATAATTCCTAATGTCCTATAGCCTCCTGCTTATCAAGTGTGGTCGAATACACACGCATAAACAAAACTCTACTAGAATACACGGCTTTATAGACTCCGTAGAATACCTAAACTCGTGCTCTGATACCAAGTTTGTCACACCTCGGGAGGGGACCCAAGACGTGGCCGGCACCCAAAGACTATTGCTAGTCCCCAAGTGAACCACTTGGCCTCATCACCTTTATTCATTCAATAAGCTCTACTAATCAGCAGAAGACATAAAGAATGTAAATGAGCACATTTATCTAATCTCAAATAATAATATAAATGAAAGGCTAGTAGATAGAACTAGCTCACAATCTTAACAATCAACATTCGACTCTAGTCTATGAAGCCTCTATCACTATCAGGTGGTGCCAATGATGGACTCATGGCTACCTCCATCAAAATAAAGCTAATAAATGTCTAACTCTAAAGCAACAATGGTACCAATGACAGACCCATAACTACCTTAATTAATAATAAGCTAATAAATGTCTAATTCTAAAGCAAGATGAAAATAGCATGATGAATCCTTCGTAGTAGAGGAGGCTCACCAATCAGATAAATGTCCTAGATCCTCAACGATGCGCCTGTTGATGATCTCTAATCCCTGTATCTGCATCATAAAATGATGCAGCACCGAGTGGCGTCAGTGTGTGGAATGTACGATATGTAAAATACCTTAATGAAACAGAAACAGATAGAATCATATGGAACAATATCAACTCAGAACAATAACCAATCAAAATGTCAAATGTCTATCTAAAGCAAAAGTAAAGAGTAGACACATGACCCATCTAACCCATCAATCCTCATTAATCAAATTAGTCTCATCGCAGAAGGACTCATCTCAACTCAACTCATCTCATCTCATCTCTTCTCAGAGTACTCAAGAGGGCTCTACAATCAGCAGAGGTAAAACAGGCGTGGAGCTAATCAATGCCAAGGACCAAATCAAAATTATTCATATCTAACTCAATCAGATCAATAATAGTATCCAATCTCTTATCCGACAACAATAACTTATGTGCTAGTAATAGTACAACAATCTCGTTGATGTTGCCACAGCTGTTCCGTACTTGTCACGTAGGGAATGAATCGAAACCATAATGGAAAAGTCCAAATGAAGACAGCAATCTACAAGCCCTCTATTGATTTCAACAACTTTTAATCAGAGGGAACCTCAACATCAGGTGATGTGATAGTCCTAATTCTCACCTACACTTGTCTACATAGTTTGACGAGTGAGAGTTGGATTAACTCTTACTCTTTCGATGCTCGATACTCCTCTAATGCCTCAATGCTCATAAACCAATCTGTCACGACCCAACCTATGGGTCGTGACTGGTACCCGATAGGGGCACCCACCTAACAAACACAACAATCTACCAGAATATTCAAATTGACAGTCGTAACTCCCAAACCCCAAAATACAGACATAATGTAGAAATGACAAACATAGCCCATACTCACAGTAGCCCACAGACCTCTAAACAAATATACTGACAAAAGAGACGGGACAGAGCCCCCGTCGTACCCAAAATGAATGTAGTCTGAAATAACAAAATATGAACAAAGTAAGTATACCAAAAGTGGCTCCGGAGTAAGGGAGCTCGTCAGACAACAAAGTATACCAAAAGTGGCTCGGAAGTAGGGGAGCTCGTCGGACAGCAAATGGAGGTCCTAGGCTAGAGGTCCTCTACCCTGTAAGTCAGAACCTGCGGGCATGAAACGCAGCCCCCCGAAGAAAGGGGGTCAGTACAAAAGACGTACCGAATATGTAAAGCGAAAAGTACGAATATAACTGAGTATAATAATCACAGAAGAGTGTAAATCAAACTTTTGAGCAATATCAACCAAATTATTTTCCTTGGGGATTTTCTTTCAACTGAGTCAAACGGATATAGAACGGACAGGAACGATGG
>DF369481.1:236-14201 GCA_000787875.1 Solanum virginianum
CAAATTGGCGGCACTGCTATCGAACTGATTTTTCTGTTGCAGGTGAAAGCGTCCTTAAATTATTTCATAGTTTATTCAATTTCTAATTCTTAGTCGATTAATGTAATGCCCAGTAAAATTACCAAAATAACCCTAGAACGGAGACATGCGTGCAATACGTCTTTCAAAGCTCAAATGGAAAATTCGAGATTGAATTTGTGATCAGCATAAAAAATTGAGTCAGAGAATGGTTCGACCCGATTTAAGAGCAACTGGGTCGAAAATTAATTTTCGTAAAATTGACCAGAAACAGTAAGGATATGCGATAAGGCCGCAACGCGGACCCAAAATAGTGAGGGTACGCGACAGCTTCGCGATGCGGATCCATCGCGGACCCACACTTATATATTTCTCAATTTTTCGAACGGGATTGAATTTCCAAAATTCAGATGTGCACGACAAGTCTGCGTCGCAGACCTGTTATCCCGATTTTTTCTACCAAGTTTAAAAAGTTAAATTATTTAAGGGGCATTCCGATCAATTTTCAACCCCCTCTTAAGTTAAATAAATGAATATAAGAGATCTTTTACACCAAGTCAAGTCTAAGAAATTCCTACCAACTAAGTTTTTGTATGGGTTGATAGAAGGGTCAACTTCAAATGACCATATCTCCTAAAGTATAATGATTTAAGTGACCCATACTATATCAAATCGAAGATATTCAAATTAGCTTTCCAACACATCCAATTTCGCCTTAATTTGAGTTTGGAGTAGAAAGTTATGATCATTTTTCTGAAGACCTTCAGAGTTGTCTAGAGGTGGGCGACAACTCCGCGTTGCGGACCCAATGCGGACCCTTTCTGGATGAGATAAATGACTTTTTTATTTTACTTTGAGGGTACTTTTATCTAAAACCTTTGGGGGTCTATTTAAGGTCCCAAAACGCATAAAACGTTAGTTTTCATAACCAAAAACCCTCTCCTTCACTCTTAAACATAAATGCTCAAGAATCATCAAAAAAGTCATCAAGTTGGGATTAGCTTTCAAGATTCATCATCAAGGTGAATTATTCTTCATAAATTTCAAGCTATCCAACATAGATTTATTTATTTATTCATGAATCTCTAATAGAATTTTAAATCATCATCAAGGGTTTCAAGAAAATGAATTCAAGAATCTGAAGAAAGGATTTATTGATTCTTCTTCTTTAAGAATTAGGGTTCTTCATCAAGAACTCTAAAGATTCAAAATCAAGAATTCAAGAATCAAAGAGAAGCTCTTGATACAATGTCTTTCCAAGTTTTTTCACTTTAAAAGAACTATCAAGATTGAGGATTTTCTCCAAGAAAGTGAGTATTCATCAAACTTCGATGGTAATATCAACTTTCCAGGTATGTAAGGCTAAATAAAAACATGGGATTGTAGAATCCACACTATTGAGGGTTAAGTGTAGATATTGAATAGAGAAAAAGAGTGCTTCCAATGTGATAAATCTAATTTAGGCTTATGAATTGTAAGTGAGAGTTCATGAGATTCATTGAGTTAGGAGCCTTAGTGAGATAAGGAGATATAACTGAATTGGTAAGTGGTACTGAGTTGTAAGAAAAGTGATGTTATGGGCAAAGTACAAGTGTCCCTTAGGTAAGACGAGTGAAAGTAGGATAGCTCAATAGATAAGAAGAGACTCGAGATGTGTACTCATGATTGTGTAAAGATGTGTGAAGTTCTAAGCTATGACTGCTATAAGAATCTAGATAGTATATTTGAGTGGTCAATGTGGAGTAGGCTGAGGTAAGCATTCCTTGTCATCCCGGGCAACTAAGTTGATTGGGACGTATGGATAGATGATGATGAGTTTTTTCCTTATAGTCTAAGTCTCATACAAATGAGTTTATATGAGCATTGAAGTTGCGCGTTAGCAGACAAAAGAAGAGGTTAGATTGTAAGAGTTGTGGAAAGTGGTTATGTATGCCATTAAGAGTAGCAAATATATAGAGAGATTTCCATAGAGACAAGAGGAAGCTAAGAGTGGTATCTTTGAAGAGAGCCTTAGTGGCTAATTTATTTATGCAACTACAGTCTGATAGAAGAGTTTAAGACGTATATTCTTGTGAGTAGTGATTTCTCGATCAGGTAAAGGTATACGCGTATGGCCTAGTAGATGAAATTGATTCACTAAACTTAAGAGATAACCCTTGAGCTAAGGGGGAGATGGTGATGTGATAGATAGAAGTAAACTTGAGTGTTCGATGGTGATAGATTGACTTGGATGAGACATTAATTTTGCCATCCTATATATTTCCTGTACTTCAGTAATGATGACACTCTAATCCCTTCTGGTATACGACTGCCACGCACTTAGCCTAGTCCCATATACCACTTATTGATTGTTATTCATGTTGAGTTAAAGGATGAAAAACGATGAATTCATTTATTAATTTTGATCTGACTCCATGGATTTGAGTGTTTTCACCCCTATGTTGAATGAGATGCGACTTGAGTTTTACACTACGTATAGTTATGTGAACTCAGAATGAGTCTTGATAGATGAGGGAGATTATACTTCATTATAAATGCCCTCAGATAAGATTTCTCGATTGAGTCGTGCTAATGATCGTTCATTCTAAGTTCTTTAAATGATCCTTTTTTCCCATGTCTTGATAGAAATATTGATAATAGTAGAGGAGTGATGGTTGATGGTGAGATCTCTTCATTATGATGTTATCTTACGCATAACTAACCTTCGGCTTGTTATGCCATTGTTGATGGTAAGATATAGAGATAACGAGTTTTCGTTGGTCCAAATAGAATGGTAGTGTTGATGGTAGTAGACGGAGAATGAGGGTAGATGAGGAGGAGTGAATGTATCTTTATTGTGACATTGGTGTTGTACTTGTGTCATGTAGGGATAGAGATAGGGAGGAGGAGAGAGATGAGATCTTATGATGTGCAATAGATAGGTAAGAGTATGATGGTGTGTCTTTGAGTGGGAGCTCATTGAAGGGGGGGTAGATGTTCTAAGTAGGCTTGAAAATTCTAAGACAGAATTAAAGTGATTAGAGTGATAGGCTTGAATGCGTGGTTATTGTTATGCGAGTATTGATGACAGACTATTGAAGACTTCATGATAGTGAAGTAGTGAAGAGGACTGGTGATGTTTTAATGAAAAGCCCCTGTAGAAGTATAGAGCTAAGTATTGAGGGTTAGCTTTGTGTGAATATAATCATCTTCAGGGTAGCACCTTGAGGCTTAAAAGTAGGCTTGAAAAGAATAAGAGGATGTGGATAGGTAGAGAGTTGAATAGGAGCTATAAGCTTAAGTTGATAGAGTAGAGTGTCATGAAGAGGAGCACAATTGAGATAAGGTGCTAAGCTTCTGAGTTGTACATAGAGTCTTATGTATCGATGGTCCTATTCTTAATTAGAGTCGACGGTTTCCTTCCTGAGTTCGAAGGACTGATTGTCGAAGTGTTTAAATGATTTAAATTGATTGAGTTTTGATGTTCCATTCGTGCTTGGTGCTAAAAATGTCTAAAAGAGTATCTCTACTCTTGGTCTAAATCGATTTGTCTATTTTGAGTGACTTGCGACTGTATAGAATGGTTGATTAAGTATTAAAAGGAGTCTTGATCATTATTCGTGCCTAATGATGAGAATGTTGGAGGTAACGTTCTTACCCTTAACTGAATTGATTGTCTTTTCTTGAATTAATTGTCTATTATTGAGTTTGAATAGAGATTGTTGATAGTGATGAGGAGTCGAAAGATTGATTGATAGATGTAAATATTGAGATGAATTTTGAGTCAATTCGTGCCTTGATATCCGTTTTTACTCATCATTCGAGGACGAATAATCCCAAGGGGGAGATGATGTAATGGCCAATAAAATTATCAAAATACCCCTAAAATGGAGACGTGCGTGCAATGCGTCTTCCAAAGCTCGAATGAAAAATCTGAGACCAGATTTGCGATCAGCGCGAAAAATCAAGTTAGAGAATGGTCTCAACCTGATTTAAGAGCAACTGGGTCAAAAAATAATTTTTGTAAAATTGACCAAAAACAGTAAGGGTACACGATAGGGCCGTGATGCGGACCTATCGCAGACCCAAAATAGTGAGGGTACGCGACAGCTCCGCAACGCGAACCCATACTTATATATTTTCTCAATTTTTTGATGGGCTTGAATTTTCAAAAATTATATGTGCAACAAGTCTGTGTCATGGACCTATTATCTTGACTTGTTCCACAAAGTTTTAAAAGATTAAATCATTTGAGAGGTATTCCGATCAATTCTCAACCCCCTGTTAAGTTCAATAAACGAATATAAGATATCTTTTACACCAAGTCAAGTACAAGAAATTCCTACCAACTAAGTTTTCGTAAGAGTTGATAGAAGGGTCAACTTCAAATGATCATATCTCTTAAGGTGTAATGCGTTAGGTGACCCATAATATATCAAATCAAAGATATTAGAATTAGCTTTCCAATGCATCCAATTTTGTCTCAATCCAAGTTTGGAGTAGAAAGCTATGACCAGTTTACTAAAGACCTGCAGAGCTGTTTGGAGGTGCGCGACGGCTCCGCCTCGCGGACCAAACGCGGACCCTTTATGGGTGAGATAAATGACATTTGTTTCATTTTATTTTGAGGGTACTTTTATCCTAAAACCTTTGGGGGTCTATTTAAGGTCCCAAAATGCATAAAACATTAGTTTTCATAACCAAAAACCCTCTCCTTCACTCCTAAACATAAAATCTCAAGAATCATCAAGAATGTCATCAAGTTAGGATTAACTTTCAAGATTCATCATCAAGGTGAGTTATTAGTTTTCATAACCAAAAACCCTCTCCTTTACTCTTAAACATAAACACTTAAGAATCATCAAGAAAGTCATCAAGTTGGGATTAGCTTTCGAGATTCATCATCAAGGTGAGTTATTCTTCATAAATTTTAAGCTATCTAATATAGATTTCTTTATCTATTCATGAATCTCTAATAGAATTTTAAATCATCATTAAGGGTTTCAAGAAAACGAATTCAAAAATCCTAAGAAAGGATTTATTGATTCTTCTTCTTCAAGAATTAGGGTTCTTCATCAAGAACTCTAAAGATTCTAAATCAAGAATTCAAAAATCAAACAGAAGCTCTTCAAACAATGTCTTTCCAAGTTTTTTCACTTTAAAAGAACTACCAAGATTGAGGATTTTCTCTAAGAAAGCAGTATTTATCAAACTTCAATGGTAATATCAACTTTTCAGGTATGTAAGGCTAAACGAAAACATGAGATTGTCCTTTCAGTGCCCATAGGTGGTCTTAGATGGTTGATTGAAGCTTCTTGAGTCAATATGCATGATTTCTTGAATATTTTCTTGAAAACTATATTATTTACATGTATTTTTATATGTTGATGATCATCATAAACTTGTTTACTTGAATTAAATTTTTTACTTGAAGTATTGCATAACCCTATTTACGATTTCTTAAAGATTGCATAAAGAAGGTAGGATTGAGTCTAGAGCTTGATTGGAAATGTGATTTGGGATTGTGATTGAGAGTGAGATGTGAGAATGATGATGAGTTGATAGAACTTGATAGTCCTTGAGTCTCCACAAATGAACTCTAACGATTTATCTATTCGATTGTTCCCTAATGATTGTTCAAATCCTTGAGTTGTTGATTAATGAGATGATTAGAGTCTTTACAAGACTGATTGAAAGATTAGCTTCCATGAGGTTGATTGAGATGGTTTGATTGGTTTAATTGAATTATGAGAGCCTTTATAAGGCTGAGTTGAGATGAGTCAATTGAGATGTATTGACTGGATGAATTATTTTATGAGCATTGAGTCATGGGAGGAGTATCGAGCATCGAAAGAGTAAGAGTTAGTCCAATTCGCACTCGTCAAACTACGTAGCCAAACGTAGGTGAGGATTAGAATCATTACATCTCATTGTGGTTTCCTCTAGATAGAGTCCCTCAAATAATAGAGGACTTAACAGATTGTTGGGGTCCCTAGTGGATTCGATTTGTCCCCTACCTGACAAGTATGGAATGACTGTAGCAACATCAGCGTGATTATTATACAATCATTGGCTCATGAGTGATTGTTGTCGGACAAGAGAAACTCTCAGAAAGTTCCTAAACTGAGTACTCTGAGTTGAGATGAGATGAGATGAGATGAGTTGAGATGAGTCCCTCTGAGTCGAGATGAGATGAAATGAGTTGAGTTGAGTTCCTTTAAGATGAGTCCCTCTAAGATTAATCTAATTTGATTGATGAGTTGATTGGTTGATGGATCACTTGTGTACTCTTTATTCTTGCTTTAGATAGACATTTGATATGCTGATTGTTATTATTTTGAGTCGATTGTTGTTTTAATATTATTCTACCTATTTCGATTTCACTTAGCTATTTTACATACCTGTACATTCCACGTATTGACGTCCCCCTCTGGGACTGCAACATTTCATGATGTAGATACGAGATTTGGAGATCGTCAACAGGCGCATCGTTGAGGATTTGAGACATTCAGCTGATTAGTGAGCCTTCCCTACTTCGAATAATTCATTATATTTATTTCATCTTGCTTTAGAGTTGGACTTTGATTAGCTTTATTTTAATTGAGGTCATGGGTATGTCATTGGCACCACCTGATAGTAACAGAGGCTTCATAGACTAGAGTCGAATGTTGATGTTAAGACTTGCTGAGCTAGTTTCTTTCTACTAGCCTTTTATTTATAATATTATTTTTGATACTAGATAATGATGTGCCCATTTACTTCCTTATATCTTCTGCTGATTAGTAGAATGTATGAATGAATGAATGTGATGAGGCCAAGTGGTTTGCTTGGGGACTAGCAATAGTCTCTGAGTGTCGGTTAAGTCTAGGGTACCCTCCGGGGGCGTGACAGTTAAACCTGCTGGGTACATATTATGTGTACTCACCCCTACTTCTCCCCCGCAGATTCTTATCAAGATTTCCCATACGGTAGTTGAGTTACTCACGTAGTCGGGTCACACTAGATCTAATGGTGAGACTCAAGGGTTTCGCATTCCATTAGATTCTATCATAGTTGTTTGGTCTTTATTTTTGTTCGAAGACTGTAATATACTTATTTCATCAGTACTTATGTATTTAGTTACTCTATACACTCATGACACTAGGTTTTGGGATATGGTTTTACAGGTGACTTATAGTGTAATGACTATTTACCTATTGAGTTTTTCTGCTTTAAATGTATTTTTGGGTTTGAAAATTTATTTGACTCCGTAGTCATGATCGTATTTTGGGTTGTGACAAGTTTGGTATCAGAGCTCTAGGTTCACCGGTCTCACGAGTTAAAGAGCAGGGTGTCTAGTAGAGTCTCGCGGATCGGTACGTAGACATCCGTATCTATCTTCGAGAGTCTACAGAATGCTTGATTAGGAATTCTCTTTTCATTGATTCCTTTCATGCGATTTGTTCATATTCAAGTTTTATATGTCTCTAATCCATTCTTTTTGTGTAGATGCTGAGGACTACATTTAGCAATACCGAGGATAAGTGTTTACCTACTGTCCAAGCCCCAGCCAGAGGGAGAGGTAGGAGCCGAGGCAGAGGTCGTTGCAGAGGTAGAGGTCGAGGCCGGGCTAGGGGAGCAGCACCAGCACGAGGTCAGACCAGAGGAACCTCACCTGAACCAATTGTTGACCCAATTCATGAGCAGCAGGCTGAGGATCCAGTTTAGCCTCCTGCAATCTCTAAGGGTATACCAGTGTTACAGGAGCTATTGATGCGATTGTTGGCAAGGTTGGAAGGTACCCCTACTACTAGTAATCTTCCGGGTACCGCAACCCCTGCTATACCTATTAGTCCTTCACAGCTAGCTCAGGGACCTAGTATGGGATTCCAAACCCCGAGTCCATTTTCTATGCCTTCTATTGCACCTCCAAGGTTTTCAGCCTCGCCAGTTTCTGCTAATGTTGTTATGTCCTTGTCTGAGCAGAAAAGTTTTGAAAGATTTATAATATTGGCTCCTCCCAAATTTAATGGTATACCTGGGGATGGGGCATATGACTCTTTGACAGAGTGTTAGGATAAACTGTTTAATTTGGGTATTCTAAAGGCCTATGGGGTAGTTTATACATCTTATCAGTTCACAGGCATGGCCAAAGAGTAGTGGAGGTTAGTCATGGCCCGAAGGCCTGTCGGTGCTCTAGCAATGACTTGGGAGCAGTTTACCGAAATCTTTCTTGAGAGATTTATACCCTATAGTCTTCGGGATAGGCGTCGTGATGAGTTTGATAGACTAGAGCAGGGTTCTATGACTGTGTCCCAATATGGAGCACGATTCCACGAGCTTTCCCACTATGCTATGTCTAGTATTCCCATAGAGTTTGAGTGAATTAGCCGATTCGTAAAGGGATTATCAAGCCATCTCCAGGAAGCTACCGCATCTCTTGTGTTATATGGTGGTTCCTTTCAAAGTATTGTCGATCATGCCAGAATGATAGAAGGCATCAGGCACACACGACAGGGTAATAGTAAAAAGTCCCACCGTCAGGGTCAGTTTGGAGGTCATACACCCAAAGATAGGAATCGTCAAAGACAGGGCGCTCAGGGTTACCAGGGAAGACTGATTCATGCAGTCATTTCTGGTGCAGATAATACTAATAGGCCCAAAATTCCAACGTAATAAGGAAAATAAGAAGAAAATAGTTGTAAACATAAAATTGTTTGAAATTGAACCTGTAATTTAGACATGATTTTAGGAGAATTAAAAAGAAAGTGGGAATATGTAGAGTCTTGTATCAGAAATTTGGCGAGAGAAACAAGAAAATGGGAATTTTGAATTTTTTTTCAAACAACGGAGATTTTTAGAGTATATAGTAAAATAGATTGTGTATTAGGTAATTTTTCCTAAAATATAAATACTTTTATTTAGCCTACTTTTCTTTTTAGTCCATTTCAAAAAGAATTTTTTTTATCAAATCTTTTAATTCTAACTTTCACATGATATGTCTAAAATCAAAAGATTAAAAGGTGTTTTGATAAATAGCAATAAAATACGAAAATCTTCTTTTATTTTCTTAAACTTCATGTCTAGATTCTACATAACTAATTCCTAACTAAGCAATCCAAGCATAACTAAATCATACTTTTCTAATACTCCATATTCCTACAGTAACCAAACTATCCTTTAGTGGTAGAAAGTAAATCTCCCTGATAGTGAATTGACTAAAACTTCAAGAAAGGGCCTCCAACGATTTTTCTAGGGTTGGCAAAATTAAGTTCAACTCGCGCAACCCGTTGAAGTTTGGGTGGGTTGTTAATAACCTCCCCCCCCCTCCCCAACCTATCTCAACTCCACCTATTTAAAATTGGATTGATATGCAATCCAAATTAACTTGAGAGAGATCTTGTTTAAATATTTTCAGAACACTATTTTTTTCAATTTGAAATGTTTTATATAGTCATAATAAAGAAAAATATAATTTAATTAAGTACTAAAATACTGAAAAAGAACAAATAAAATAAATAAAACTTAGAAAAAATTGGGTTGGATTGATTCTTGACCCGCTATATAAACCGTTACTCAACCCATTTTGACCCAACCTATTTTGACCCAAGCAAATTTGAGTTGGGTTAGATTTTGACCTGTTTGATATCTTAACCCATTATAACTCGCTAAAATTTGATTCAACCCACCCAATTGCCGCTTCTAGATTTCTCCTATTTTAGTAGTTGGGAGAGCACTAACAAACTGCTAGTGGACATTGAACCCCAGCCTAAATTTTAACAAAAAGTTTTGAGTAGTTTGGTATGGCATATCAAGTTTGTTGACCAATTCTTCGATTGGCTATGGCAGTACGCTTCTTCAACAAAAAGAATTTGCCCCAAAATCGTTAGTCAAAGAATTCTTCTCACACGAGTTTTAAATTATTAATATATTATGATCAATAATAGACAGTACGTTAGACTAATCTTTCTTTGCAGAAATGGTGCGGTTGGCATGTAGGCTTAGTTGCGAACTCCTCTAACCCACTTACTCTCTCTGCTATATATATATATATATATATATATATATATATGCGCGTGTGTGATGTTCCCTGAGCCAAAGAAAAAAAAAACGAAAATGGCAATGACGATATATGTCCCTCCAATGGCAGAAAACAAACCTTCTGGGGATTCAACTTGCAAGAAAGAGAGACAACAAATTTCCATTCCATTTATCTGGGAAGAAAGACCAGGAATACCAATAAAAGATTGGAAACCAAAGCCTGTGGCTACTACTAGTGGTGCGCTTACGTTTACACCTCCAGTAAAGCTCATTGCTTCGGTCCCCTTTGAATGGGAAGAAAAGCCCGGAACACCACTTCCTTTCTTCTCCCAGACATCTCCACAACAAAATATCATTGGCTTACCTTCAACTGTTAGGGATGTGCACGTAGGTGGGGATGACTTCTGGGCTGGCATCAGTGAGTACATCGATCAGCATGGTCATCGTGAAGAAGATGAGATGTCAGAATCAGAAGTTGAAGCATCTGATTCTGAATCAATATATGAATCCTTCAGCTCAGCCCCTTCTTCCCTCCTAGCTAATGGATTCATACCAACTGTGGACATTTCAAGTGCTGTTCCTGTGGAGCAAACTTCTCCGACAGCAGATATACACCAGAGCCAGCTAAAGAGTCCTCTTTCACCAACTTCTGATGCGGGCAGCAGTGTTCTTAGTTATGCCACTGGAACTACAAGCTTAGTTGGGACTGCTTTTCTCGAAAAGCTCTTCCCTCTATTATCACCTAATACAAGCTTTCTCGAGAACTGCACCAACCCTGAAAAAGGAAGTTCTCATGTTCCTCCTAAAGCAGTTACTAACAATCATGCTCGCGATAACAATCGCGGCATCGTAGTAAGGCATCCACTAACCCTAGGTGAACTGATAATGATGAGCCGAAGAAGAAGTTACCAAAGGAAAACCATCCAAATGCAAAAGCAGATCATATCTAAGGTAGTTCTCTGAAAAACATCAATAACTTAAAACAAACAACTAATAAACAGTCACAATAAGTTGCATTAAATAGCAGTAAGACGTTTTCTAATTAACCCTCTTTAATATGCCCGACTTAAGCAAGAACAACATATTTCAACCAATGCTGAAAGACATCCATTTCAATACTTGTTGCAGGAAATGATGGATAATGATGTTTTTGGAAGTTGCATCCTTGGAATTGGCAACAGGATTGGCGAACTGCACAACAAGTGGAAGAGGCAATTGCAGCTCAAACTAATCTGAAAATTGCTCATCTTGATACACAGTTTGGCACAACTTTGAAAATGCTTACTGTCCCGTCACCTATGAAAGTCATTTCTGTTGTCCTTTCTTAATTTAAAACTTGTGCAACATGTTTTGCATTCTACTGTACAGCTTGGAATTTTAATTGGCAACAAGAGTGCAACTTTAGTATGAAGTGTCAATGATGCACATAATTCCAAAATAGGGGCAGTGCATTCTCAGAAAAAATATGACATAACTAACAGAGCATACACTATTTTCAAGCTATAAACATTTAATCAGGAGGCCTAACTACGTTCAACAACTTTACGTATCCGTTCCATAACTACAGGAACGTCCTTTTCTGCTACCGTACTAAAACAACATCTGAACCATCCAGGTTCAATACAATGGCAAGCTGACCCTGGAGTCACATTTATCTTAGCAATATTCAAGAGCTTCTCCCACAGCTCAAGCTCTCCCTTTTCATTGTAAGGGCAAATCAATCCGCTCATATTAACCCAACAATACAGGCCTGCACTGCTGTTCATGCATTCGATGCCCAATTGTTTTAGACCTGCCACAAACAAGTCAAACACTTTGCGCAATCTCTCTCTGTTTGTTCTCATATAATCCTTGATGAACCCAGCATCTGAAAGCATTGCAACTAATAGGCTCTGCGTTGGTACTGAAGCGGCACAAAATCTTGTCAACTTTTTAGATGCTGCCACAACATTCTCATTGTAGGAATACAGAACACCAAGCCTAAACCCTGGCACAGAAAGGTCTTTGGATAATCCATATATTATATGAACCCTGTCCCTGTCAGAATCCTCTTCATCAAGAAGTTCAGCAATGCTTACAAATTCTTCACCACCGTAATTAGATCCAGCAAAAATTTCATCTGATATTACATGGATGTTCTTATCCCTTGCAAAATCTAAGATACTGCATAGCATTTCCCTACTCAGTATGTTCCCTACAGGGTTAGACGGGTTTGAGATAAGTATTCCACGGACCTTTTGCCCTCGCCTTCTTGCCTGACTAAATGCTTGATCAAGAGCTGTTATGTCCACCATGAAAGCATCGAAGCTACGGCAGTGAACAGGTATAAGATCTATACCAGTTCTCCATCTTATGTCCCTATCAAAGCTGCAAATAGAATCTAGTTACACACGAGCTGCACAGCACTGGTGTGCATACTGGAGAAGATAAAAAAAGACAATGTAACATTATATTAAATCAGGCTGAAATTAGAAATTACCCAGGATAATAGGGGGTTGGAACAAGCAAAGCATTCCCATGGTCAGCCAAACAAAAGCACAGAACCTCAATGGCTGGCGTTGCACCAGATGTTAATACCATTCGAGATGGATCAAATGACACTTTTTCTCCCATGACCTGAGACATGAAGCCTGCCATGGCCTATAAGATTAAGATTACAATGTTACAATATATCCTTTATAAGAAATCGCTGATAGAGGTGATCCAATAGGACGTTAAAACAAATAACAGTGCCTCATAGATACCTATTAGACAGCAGATGAATTAAACCACCCCAAGAGACTGAAATTACAATAGGTGGACTGTAAAGAACAAATTACATGAATATCAACAGCACTATTACATTCTAAAACCCTAATAAAAAATAAGTGAACTCCTGGAAGATAGACACCAGATTTGAGTAACCTGAAAGTCTCGTTTGAATCACTTTTTTTTAAAAATAGCCGTGGTTTCTAGGCCAACTTGCGTGCACTTGGACTAATTCTGTGGGGGTACCTACTTACTCTCTTTTTCATTGATGAAGCCACATTTTGGCAGACAAGAAATTGATAGATTAAGAAGCCTGGATTTAGGTCGCTGAAGAATCTTAGAAATCCAAAAGAAGCATACAGTACAAATTAGGCATGTACAAAGTTCTGACCAGTTGAAGACAATGTTGTCAAAAGTGAAAAGTAGATTTGCATCAAGGTATGCTGAAATTTTAAGCACAAAGTGCACTTAAAGCTTGCGCTTGAGTGGAAAAAGACATGGAGCAAGGTGTGGAAAAAGAAACACGTGTAACACAACAAAAAACAGCTATAAATACAAGCAACAGATACAAGGGGAAAAAATGGTTACTTCAGTTAAATGAGATATAGGGAGTCAACCCTGCTAATCAAGTTCAAACCTTATTTTAACTTTTTGATTCAGTAGCAAGTGCAATTCTGTTTTTAGGGGATAAACTAAACAATATAATTGACCCCCCCACCCCAAAAAAATATATAGGCAGTATATCTATATATATCCATGAAATTGGGTGAAAACCCATGTGCACAAGCAGTATATCTATACAACATATCTATAATCTAGTCTTTCTTTTCTTAATACAACAACATACCCAGTGTAATCCCACAAATATCGTAATTTTCTATTCTTAATCACCTTCAAATTTATCCAGAAAATCTATTAGCCATATATGTTGTTTTGCCAGCTCTATTTATCGTTCAGCGCCAACCTCTTCAAGAAAGGTACCATGATAATGCTTCAAAGCATTAGTGCCTATGCCAAAGAGTTGCTTCCGCAAAGTTAAGTACTCAGACTAAGTTTACACCAAACTTCAAGGTTTATTTAGTGATGCTGGTTAATACCCCTTACAACAACAACATACCCAGTGTAATCCCACAAGTGGGGTCTGGGGAGGGTAGAATGTACGCAGACCTTACCACTACCTCATAGAAGTAGAGAGGTTGT
>DF369479.1:2047-13710 GCA_000787875.1 Solanum virginianum
TAAATCTCTAATGGCAAATAATGGTCAAGAAATGCCTCTTTGAACTCTTCCCATGTAGTTGGAGGTATATCTATACCCTTAGATTGCCTCCAAGCTTCATACCACAATATAGCCATACCCTTCAACCTATATGTCGCTAATTCGGCAGCTTCTATACCACTCACATGCATAACATCTAAAGTGCATTGAATCTGATCAATAAAGTATTAGGGATCTTCATTAGGATTTGACCCGGTGAATGATGGAGGGTCCAAATTAAGGAAATCACATATCCTCGTGCCAGCTGCTGTACAAAACAATTCAGGAGTTAGACATAATCCACCTATTTCATTTGACTCTATGGCACGATCTAAAGAATAAAAAGAAAGTAACAACACCTAAATGCTATGTAGCCTCCTGCTTATAAAGGTGGTGCACAACACATCGATAAACAAGATTCTATATAAACATGGCTTTGTAGACTCCCGAGGATGACCCGCTCTGATACCACTTCTGTCATGCCCCAAATCCCGTTAAGGTGGACCGACACCCGTTGCAAATAAGGCTTAGGAGAACTAACCTGTATCTATGCATTTTATATACATATTATAAGGGATTTCTACATTCAACATGTCTTTTAGAAAGTAAACAGTAATAATAAGCCCCAAAATGAAATGCATATGACTAGGCCGTTGGGGCCTCATTGTCTAAAGTACAAAACATGACCACACTTTAATCTACATAGTCCACAAAGCCTCTAGTTAAGGAACAATATTTGATAAGGGTCGGGACAGGCCCAGCTTCGACCAACTACAAAATATGCAAATATAAGCTCTAGAACACACAAAGCTCAGAAGCAACCTAGAGCTCAGTAACGGCAGGTAGATATCCTGTACTCCTACTGAAGAGATCTACTAGCACCTGTACCTGCAACATGAAATGCAGGTCCCCCGTAAAGGACGTCAGTACAAGATAATATACTGAGTATATAAGGCAGGAAATACTATATATAAAGTAACAACTCAAATGAAACTATGCACTGGTGTTGGATAAGAGACCACCTTTAGTTATGCTGTGGAATCATGTACTTTATCTTCATTTTATCACTTTACCTTTATTGTGAAATCTATGCACAACATGTAATATAAATGACCAACTGATCATTGGTAATCTATATCGGGTTCGTCCCTGGCTAGGCTTTTTCTTAACCCCTCGGGCTACCCCCCATGATAGGATCGACCCTGGCTAGGTGATTCTTCCACCCCTCTGGCTACTACCCATCAATAAGCAATATACTTTATCTTTCAATTACCTTTGAGATGATTTTTTTTGGCGGTCAGAATATTAGAGCTATAGGAATGTAGATACAACATATGTCATGTAATTAATCACAAAAGACCACACCATAATGACTGGTGTAGGTTAGCTGTGGAATCATGTACTTTATCTTCATTTTATCACTTTACCTTTATTGTGAAATCTATGCACAACATGTAATATAAATGACCAACTGATCATTGGTAATCTATATCGGGTTCGTCCCTGGCTAGGCTTTTTCTTAACCCCTCGGGCTACCCCCCATGATAGGATCGACCCTGGCTAGGTGATTCTTCCACCCCTCTGGCTACTACCCATCAATAAGCAATATACTTTATCTTTCAATTACCTTTGAGATGATTTTTTTTGGCGGTCAGAATATTAGAGCTATAGGAATGTAGATACAACATATGTCATGTAATTAATCACAAAAGACCACACCATAATGACTGGTGTAGGTTACATAACTAATAAAATGGATAAGAGGTAGAACAACACATGAACTTTATTTGGTAGAATGAATTCGTGTATCTTGGTATTCAAGTATATATGCATATTTGAAAGTGACTATGTATGGGAGAATATGAACATGTGAAAGAGTTGAGACACAATCAATAGTTGAGTCAGAGTTGGTAAGTGCCTTTATGTACCAAGGAGGGATCTATGTTTCATGCCAAATAATATGAAATCAGGTAGCCTTATATACCTTGCTTACGACCTTGCTATTACCTCGATACAACCTTTCCTTTCTCCAATTATTTATCTACAACATAGTAGATGATAAAACTAGTATTAGCAGCCAATAGATACATCTTGGCAGCCTAAACTCATAGAAATACAACACATGGGCAGCAAGTGTGAAATCATTAGCAGCCAATAGATACATCTTGGCAGCCCAATCTCATAAAAATACAACACACGAGCAGCAAGTGTATAATCACAACTCGAGCTTATTCTTTCAACCTTTTCGCCCCTAATCATATTTTGTAATACACATCCTCATATACATATCATATGCAGCCTATTTTAGTGCTGCAACAGTTTTACAGCAGGCCACCAAGCACAACATATAACCAATGTACACAACATACAAATAGGTGGCATAATGTTACATTCCTTCACTACATTTCAACGTTGATAATTCCAAACTTGTTCCAACATTAACCAAACTGTATCCAACATCTTTTTACACATAAAACCAGTATTATAATAGTCCAAAAATACTCCCAAATCAGGTGAAGGTCGTGATACCATAATTCCCACTTTTTAGCTCACAAGTTTCTTTTACGAGTACAACTAAGTTATCCTATAATAAGTCATCTTTGTGGACTGTAACAGTGGTGAAACAGCCTAGTTACATTACTAACAAACCAACCTTTGTTAAATACATATGTCTTACTTCTTAATACAACCAACCAAGAAGAGAAAAGCCTCTTAATAAACAAGAAACGTGTACAACAATCCTTAGGACACAAGCTGTCCAGATTTCCAGCACAAGCATAACTAAGATATAGATCTTGTTTTTAACCACCCTTTTTACAAAGCTGAAATTTTCCAATGTGAAAATAACTTAGGGGCTGCTTTCACTCTCTTGTTTAAGGCATAGTTGGATGACTTACTATAGATCTTTTGACCATATATTGACACATGGTAGATGCTGCATCTTAGCCCTCACACTTGGGCCTAAATGGATCTCAAAGTTGATGGGCTTTAGCTGCCAATTTGCCCAAATTCTTATTCACTTAGTTTAAGTCCAATTAGGCAAGTAAATTGTGAAGACCTTAGGCCCTTTTTATTCTTCATCTTGGGCTGTAAGCATAGTCGATTTATGATGCTAAGATATAGGCTAGAGTTACACTCTTAACATAGATTTTATCCATAATCAGACTTGGACAAATTTGATATCGGGCCTCTTCTCTGTTTAGCTAGCAAATCCAAGCTAAGTATATAGGTGACTCACTTGCTAGCTTCCTAAGTCCTTCAAGCACCTCAATTCTCTTTCTTTGTTTAGGGCCATGATTTCCTCAACTTGACTTAAAACTTATTTACACTTGACCCTCTAATTTGAGACTTCACATGCATCTTCTAGTCCACCTATGGAAATCTTCAGGAAACCCCTCTATATAACTCATACAATAATCTATAACTCATATAGGGATCTCGTATAGCTGAACTTCAGACTTTTATCTAACACTGGAAATCTTCACGAAACTACCTTTATGACTTGTAGAAGGCTCTATGACTCGTAAAGTGTCTCGTAATGTCGCAAAAACTAGAAAAAGTCTATAACTTTCTCAATATTATGCTAATCATGTTTTCCTACAAAAACACATAAAACCACAAAAGTTGCATTGAATACATACAAAATTCCAAGTTTTAGGCATCAAATGTGTTGTATTTTTTACAGCACATCACCCTTTCACTTTCCACCTTCCCTCCTTTTCACTTTCTTTGCATGCTAATATCCCTTCCTTTGCTTTTCTTTGAAAATTTTCATCAAGAAGTTTGGGAATAATCCTCAAAAGCATCACCAAAGGTTTCATTGTGTTTCATTTCTAAAAAGGTATAATTTTAGCTAGTTCTTTGAAGAAAATCATTGTTTGTGAAGTTGATCAAGGTTTATGATGTGAAAATCATGCCTTAAACTTTAAAATTCTTGTTGATAATCAAGCGGGTAGGTCTTTAGAGTTGTTTTTGGACCCTATGTCGCATATATGTATGGTTTATTTCAAGTTTTGGTATCTTTTTGTGAGTATCAAAATTGGGGGTATGAATGAGTTGGGTTAGAGTCATGAATGAAGGGTTTCTTGCTCAGTAATGAATTGTTTATGGGTTTGGCCCCAAATCTTATGCTTGATATGATCCTTGAATGAGTTTAATTAAAACTAGGTCATGATCATAGGAATATGTTCTTGGAATGTGCTTGCTCATTAGATTGATTACTTCTATGGGCTATGGGTGAAGTCTGAGTAGCCCCTGATCTCCTTTAAGTAATTGAACTTGCCCTATGATAGATTAGGTGACATCATTCTTAAGGGTAAGTCATCGTATGATCAAGTGTATAGCCATTGAGACCATGTGATAGTGCTAGCCAATAATTAAGCTTGTATTAATGTGTTATGGTGGGTTAGTATGTGCATTTCATCTATGTGATATGTGAAAATTGTTGAAGTTTTGGTGAATGGATGAAGGAGCTTGCCAGTCACAATAGGCAATGGTCATTTTGACCGCCTAAGTGCACTCGACGATGTGCCCAATTGACACATACACTACCTTAGTTGGTTGTTTTTCTTGAGGGACTGCTGTAACTTTTGGCAATGAAATTCTTTTTCACCGAATCAATTTGATGTATCACAGATTGAGTATGATCATCGTTAAATGTAGTAGTGACCCTAAGTTTAAAATATGTGCAAAAAAGTGATAGTCTTCTTGACCGTCAAATTAGATTAGCAATTTATTGCATATGATACATGGTCTAATTGACCTGTCTAATATAAATTGCTTTCATGTGATCTTATATAGTGTGCTTGATTGTTCGTCAATGCTTCTCAAAAGAATTTTGAAGTGTGTTATGGAGAATGACCAAGTGAAAGCATGTGCTAGCCAAATCCACGAGGCCCTCACCCTTTCCAAGAGAGTCTAGCCTAAAAAGGCATAAAAGCGAGTCCAGAACTAAGGCCTTACATGATATTATATCACAGTCCTCTTAGAAAACTCAAGAAGCCATAACTCTAAAGTTCTTAAATAGGCTCAGGGCTGAAGGGCACAAGACAATCTCAGAGGAAAAGTAGCTATGAACAGAAGGATTAACTAATTGGTACGTGGAGGTTTCAAAATTGCTTAAATTCCATAACTTTTAGAGCTTTGCAAAACCTTGGGATCCCTATGTGCCTAGTCTTGTGCATGAATTCTACGAATCCTATGGCCAAGTTATTCTAAAACCCAGAAACAAGATATCAATTGCATCAAAACCTTTTGATATTGTAGAGGTTCAGGGTGTATAAGTTCCATGTGGAGAGGCTGAGATTAATGATGCATTGGGTTGCTCATTCTGGAGTAAGAGCTAGTTAAAGGATCTATTGCAACTCCAAACCTTTGAAGATATCAAAGCATAGTTAGCCCCACTAATTGGAATTCTAGCTCCCTCGTAGTTGAAGGAGGGGGCAATCATTGAGAAGAAGGAACTGAACATACCTACGTGATTTTGGTTTGGATTCATTAGCAGTAATTTGATGCCTTCTCAGAATGAGTATGTACTATGCCATGCCAAAGCTGCATTGGTTGGTTGTATCATGGACAAAAAGGCGTTAAATCTTGGATCAATCATCGCCTTTGAGATCCTTTTCAGAGCAAAATAGGAGCAAACTTCTTTGACATTCCCAAGTCTCATTATAACTCTATGCAAGAAAGTCTAAGTCCCAAAGAACAAAAAGAGTAATACGGAGGTGACCCCATGGGCGACCACTAATATTCGATGGATTGAGGCTGAGTACCTGAGGGATGAGGAGGACAAGACTAGGAAGAAACTGGTTAACATAACACCGATGATTGATTTTTAGTCCCTTGAGTCCAAAGCTATAGAGCTGGGCATCAAGGTAGGTATATCTTCTTCCTCCCTGACTGCACACTTCTCTTCTGCCCCTGTTCCATCTATAAAGACAGAGACCAGAGATAATCAGCCCCTACTCACTAGGGCCACTATTTTCATGATTAGCCTCCTATCCAAAGTCATTGATCTTCAGGCCACAAAGTCTGAGTCATCTGTGCCCAAGTTAGTTGAGGCATCCATAGCCAAGGCTTTGAAGCCAAATGTAGAGGCTGAGGCTAGACACATTGAGCTAATAGAGGCTCATAAGCTAAGGATGGATAGACTTGAGGCTATGATTGATGACAATGGGAATGAGTTAGCTAGTTTGAAAAATAGAATGATGGAAGTTGATAAGACAAGTGGTGGTACAGACACATCAGCTTTGAAAGCTGATATTGAAAAATTAAAGAAGGAGGTGACATCCCTCCAGTCCACTGACTTGAGCACATTTTTTAGTGGGCTAGATGATCTACCACTCAAGGTGGATGTGTCTACAAAACAAATGAGAGGCCAAATATAGAGGTTTCGAGTGATGGCAGTAAAGAGAACCAAGAGGTAAGCACCTCGGAGACTGATGAGGAGACATTAGGAGCAGAGCAAAGCCAATAGGAGCTAGATGAAGTGGAGAATGAGATGATGGATGCAGTCCTTATAGCTTCTATTCAAATCAGTCCATGATTGGCACATCTAGTGTGAGTGCATCTGAGCCTGCTAGGCCCAATATTGACCTTGAGAGCACACCAGCAGAAGAGGGCATTGATGCCCCCATGACATCTTCTTCAACTCCACCACCATAATAGGATTGACTTGACAAGAGGATTCTCATACTCACTACTTTCTCTTATGCTTACTCTTTGTTATCCCTTGCATATTGAGGGCAATGTTTACTTTGTTGGGAGAGGGGTGAGCTTGAGAAATTCCTCATCTTTTTGATGTTTTTATTTTTGATGAGACAATGATGGTATTTCATTTTGATAAATAGTGCTATTAATAGATGTTTAGATAATTTTTAACTTTTTGGGTTATATACAAATTTTAATATGGGTTGTAATAGAGTAGTGTTTATTTTTGTTATTTCTTTTGTTTTTCTTGTTGAATGGATGAATGATTGCAATTTTTTAGCAAACCATGTGCATACATGACAAGCGTGTGAATGCAATATCATGTCTCTAGTCCTTAGTAATCCGAGTATTGATGATCCATATCTTTGATTCGGATTGTGCCATGGATAAGAAGCATATACTCACTAATTAGTCTTTTCTTAATAAATTAATCCCTGAATGGATTTGAGTAATCTTGAGTTGACTATGTATGGAGTTTAGCTTAGATATGCGATGATTGAAAAATTGTAAGTGTGTTGCCATGTTTGAATGCAAAGCCATTTTGCCAATGTGGGATTAGTTATCTTGTTAAAATGCTTGTATTGCATCATCCAGAACTTTCCTAGTTTGTCTTGAGAAGTAACTTGGTTAATTCCGGATTAGGAGAGGACCTTAGGCCTTCTTTGGTTCCATCAGTCCAATTTGACCATAGTGATATCCATTGGCAGTGAATTGAATCCTTATTGAACCCCTTTTTAGCCTTAATCCCTTCTTTGGCAACCTTGTGATGTGCTGTCAAAATACAGCACATTTGATGCCTAAAAGCTGAGAGTTTGTGTGTTCTCAATGCGACTTTTATGGTTTTTATGTGGTTTTGTGTTTGTTTATGCAGAAAATACAAGTTGGCTCAATTTTGAGAAAAGTTGCAGATTTTGCTGATTTACAGGACATATGGGCCCCACTACGAGTCGTAGCTCATGTATGAGTTGTAGAGGTGGTCTCGTATAAACTTAGAGTATTCAAAACCAAAGCCTAAAAATTTGGAGTTCAACCATACGAGTCTCAGGTACAAGTCGTAGTCCCTTCTATGACTCGTAAAGGGTGGCCTCGTAGCAAATTATAGTGTTGATCAAGATTGGACCAAGAAATGCAAGTGTGGACTATGAGAAGGCACTATGAGTCATAAACCAAACTACGACTTATAGAGGTGTAACATAGCAGTGAAGTCCAAAATGCAAAGTGCTGAGCACGAAGCCTGACTACAACTTGTAAGGCATACTACAAGTCATAACTTCAAGCCATAGCAGATGCGAGCAGATTTTCTATTTAATATAGGGATTCATTTGTAAATATTATAAATAGTATATTTTATGGTTTTAGCATGAAGTCTTGACAAATTTTCATAGTGTTTGAGTTTTGTATAGAATCTTAGAGAGAGAATAGAGAGTAGATTTTTAGTGTTTTCTATGGAGAATCAAATTTGGATATTAGATTCACTTGTGGATTAATTTAATCATTCAAGCTTATGATTCTAAATACAAAGGTGATTTTATTGTTCTTCATTCTTCTTGGGTAAGCTATCAACTATGTTTTCTTTATTCATTGCTTGTTTTCTTGCCCAAGTCATGAGTAGCTAAACTCACAACTTGGAGTTATGGGAACTATAAGTAGCTACCTTAGAAAATCCTAATTATTTGTACTTGTTGAGTTCGGTATTTGCATGTATTAGCAATTTTCCTTCATTTTGCATGTTGTTTAATAGTGGCCAAGATTAAACCCCACCTAGTGTCATCATCCTGATCCGGGTAGTGACGAATAGAAAAAGGAAATGGTTAACAGAATTTGATTGATGTGTTCTCATCTAATCAACCAAACCTCGCCAAGGAGAGGTTTACTGGGACAATAGGTAATGGTTAGTTTGGCACACTGTGGTAGCTGGCCAAGCGCCATAGTGAAATTCAACCTTTACCTTCAGAAGAGGGCTAGAAAAACCTACCATCCTGCATGCAATATCCCAATTGAGGTTGTGTTATCCAAGGTTTTTAAGTTAGTGAATCATGGGGAATACAATTTCCCAAGTTTCTCTCCAATTAGATTGTCTCTCTGTTTTATTAGTTAGTTTAATTTTCTATCAATTATTGCAAAACCTACCTTCCTTGAGAATTGAGTTATTTGATATTTGAATTGATTGTTAGTGAATCAAAGTGCTAAAGCCCCGTATTCCCTTGGGATTCGACTCTAACCTTGGTTAGGTTTTTTACTATTGACAATCGCTTTGACCTTGAAATAGAGGAGTATCTTGGGCGACGATCACTTTGTAACAGACCCCAGAAGATCAAGAAATGGCTAAAAAATGATGTTACAAATTTTATCGAAAAACATTCTTTTCAAAATTTTCTTGGTGAAAATTCTCGAAAACCAAACAATTTCAGCAAACACCCATCATGCCACAACGTTCCTATTGGAACGTAAAATAATTTAGACTTAAATTTCACTTAATTCCACTGAGAAATGATCGAGATATCGCAATGTAAAGTTTTCACTCATTATCGATATATGATCCGCAAAATAAATAAGATTTACCTCGAAATACGTACCAAAATTAAATTCCGACACTTCCATGGTGTTTCTTACGAAAATTTGAGTCGTGTAACCTTTTGAATCTCTCAAATCGAATAAAAATTGACCGAGAAATTGTAGTGAAAATTTAGGATATATATATATATATAGAATTCCCTAGAACAAGCTCCCTTATATACCTTGATGCCAGCCATGTCATTGCCACGTGGTGCAATCTGATGCTACCACGTGGCAGCACCACTAAATGCCACATCACCCCTTTCTTTTCAGCCACCTTCCAATCCCTCTTTTAAGCAATTTGGGCTCCGATTATTATAAACGAACTATGTAACCATATGGATTTTGACATTTCGGATCCAACTGTGCGGTTGGAATTTCAAATGGATTTTCCATAATAAAGTGAGGGTCCCACTTCTTTATACGCAATGTTTAATGGAAAGCCCTCAGGGGTCAAATTCCATCTGAAAATCTCCAGTATTAAACCAAGGGTCATCATACACCAAATTCGATATTCCAGAGCTAACTGCACTATTAAAATTCTCATTCAGGGCATGGTTCCCAAGGGGGTTGACGGATGCTCAGTAGGCTCAAACTTGTCAACTAGGGCATGACATCGGTAACCACATACTAGAAATAAATCAATTCACTCATTCCATCGAACAATACTGCTCAACCCGCTTATCATAATCCTGAGGAATCACCATACCAAATCCCTCACTAATAAAGGGACCATCCACTATCTTAATACATGAACCAGGATAAAAGAAGCTCGGAACCCATACTCAAGCAAGTAAGAAACTAACCAATGCAGCTAACACTATAAAACCATAGCCCAATATTAGGAAACCTGACAAAATGATCAACATTCCCATTGAAACGACCCCAAAAAGTGCCTGAAAATATGCCTCGAAAGTGTCCAAAATTTTAAATTCCATATATCTAAAAATTCGTTCATTATTTTAAAAATCTGACTTCATATTCTTGTTTAAAGGGTCAACAGTAGGGGGAAAAGGATCTATCATTGATTATAAAGCAACCGTATCAAAATTCAAAAATCATAAAATGCGACTTCCAGTAGCAAAACCGCGTCAGTGGCGCGACGCGCCAGTGTGTAAAAACTGTCCAGATTTTTTTCAGGTCAAAGACTTTTAAGTCTTGGGCCTAATCCTTTCCACATGAGAAAATACATACACTTAGCCTTATTTCACCCTCATATCATCCTTAACATTCCCCAATATCCTCTCAAACATTTAGACTCATATTTCACCCTAAATTCAAGTACCAATATCATCCTTAACATTCCCCAATATCCTCTCAAATACTTAGACTCATACTTCACCCTCAATTCAAGTCCCAAAACTCATAATCAATCTTAAGGATTTCGTCAAGGATTTCATTTAAGCTTCAAGTCTCCATCTCCAATCTCTTACAAGGGTTCTCCAAAGCTAAGGTATGTGGGTTACAAGCGTTAGGTCCTTCCATCCATGGTGCCCTAATCTCCTTTTTACTCAATTTTGCATGATTTAAAGTTGATTTTACAAATGGATTTACTAGTATGAACATGTCTATGAACTATGTTAAAGCTATGTAAAGTTGTGATTGTTTTGCTATGTTTTGAGCTATAAAGTTTAGACCTATTGTAAGATTTGATGAGGGGTTTTGATGTATATTGCTTAAGGGTGTTGCAAGGTGTTGATTGATTATTTTACAATGAATTTTCTTTCATGATTTCATCTATAAATTGCATAGTCTTGTACCCCTATTACATAACCGCCAAGTATTTGATAAAATATCTGGATATGGTTTCTTAAGGAATTGAAGGTCCAATGCATGTCTTATGAGTTGAATGACTTTATGCTGATGAAATGAATGTTTATATGATCTATATATATGAGAATTATCTATATTATTCTAAGATGATCATGCCTTGATTTGGGGGTACCACGCCTTGACCACTATGATAAAAAGGGATGATGTCTATTAACCAAATTGAGGGATTGATACCTCATTAACCAAATTGAGGGGTTGATACCTCATTAACCAAATTGTGGGGTTAATACCTCAATAACCTTAGAGGTGGGTGTTGTCTGCAAATAACCAAATTGAGGGTTGATACCTCAATCACTTAGGATTAGAGGTGGTAAGCTCATTAGCCAAAGGATGGTCTCTTTCTACTTACATACTATGTTCTATATAAGCATGATTTTACTTCAAGCACCATTCATATATGTCATATTATTATTATGTTATCCATTGCCTATGTTTATGCATTTCAATTACGTTGCTTATCTCTCGTTGTATTGCATCCTACATACTTAGTACATTTAAACGTAGTAATGCATACTCTATGCCTACATGATGTTACCATGTAGGAATCG
>DF369477.1:23564-34853 GCA_000787875.1 Solanum virginianum
ATTTGGGAGGATGGTTTTGCAAACTCGCAGCTAGATTTCTAAATACTTAACCCTTTTCGAAATAAATGCAATTTATTGGTTTGTAATGCGTCCAATGGTTGTCATGATTTCCAGCTCAGGTTGTCCGCCTGGGTTCCCGGTCCATTCAAAACTCACTCTTAGACACCTAGGATAGAGTGAAGGCAAATCCCTTAGAGCGAAGCCAAATTCCTACATCTAAGCATTGGCCTAAGACAACCCAACACGTAAGGCGTGTTAGGCCCATTAGAAAGACCACCTTGAGTCCAAAGTAGCCCCGGCCCAAATAGATGATCATGCTTATGTGTTTATATTTGAAGGATATATATGTTGTTTGACAAACCTTTTCCCCTCAGGGTAGGAAGTTTATTTTAATAGTTTAGTTTAGTCAAAAGAAGGATCTGCATGAGGCATTAAGACGAGGAGCAAACAATCGAAGAATCCTTCGAGTCTCAAGTTTCTTCACAAAATCGAACTCCACTCTCAAAATCCTAAAATCTTACTCTTCATTTGACGAGAGGCAAATTTTTCATTTTAATTCGGAAAATATTCAAGCTTGCCGAACTACATAGGGCCTGATTTGTCCTTCGTGAGTTACGTAGGTAGCCTTTCAAGGCTCGGCCCCTCTATTTTAGAAAAACTTATTTTTCCTCCGTCATCCTTCCTTACAAAGGAATCATCAATTTCCAAAAAAAAAGTGAGGAGATATTGTCAAAACATTTCCCTGATTTATAAATCTTAAATTTAAATAGGCAACTTTTCGCCTACTTTAGTCATTTTCCTATCTTCATGGGTTAGTCTGTCTTCAAACAATGTAACTATTATGTGTTTATTCTTCTATGTGATATTTTGCATTATCTAGTACGAATAAGGACTAACACATTTATCTTTTGAGTTATTTTTCATTTGACAGGTACTTAGAATTGATCTGTGTTGAGTAAAATGACTCGACATTCAAAGGAGATGGTACGGTGCTTACCGAGACACTAGACGATACAAGACACTGAATCAAGAAAGCAAATGATTAATTAGACATCCACTCCGCTTTTGATTATTTGCTCATCTTGATAGATAAAGGCATCTTTTATATTATTTCCAAAATTGGTGGTAGCCCAAACGGGCCCAAGGCCCACCTTTTATATCATTTTACTTCGTTATGCTTTAATTCTCTCGTAATATTTTGAAAAAAAGGGCAAATTGCCTTGTTGCTGTGCCAAAATTTTTCTTTCTTTCTTTCTTTCAGTTGAAAGTTTCTTTTATTACGAAACTTTACTTGCTTCAATTTTGCTATTTAAGGATGTTTATTTACGATTTTAGTAAAAGAATTTTAAACCTGTCACCTTATGTCATGTCACGAGCTAAATGAACAAATTAGGTGAATATTGATAAAGTGTTCGAAGAGTATGATGAACAGATCGTGATATCTAAGCCATTTGTCAAAATTGAAACAACTCAAGCTTGAAATTGAAAATCTGAGGAAAACAGAACACCTGAGAAGTCAAAATCAGTATTCATTTGATAGAGACTCGAAGGAAAAACTCATCAACTTATCGAAGAGTATGTTAACATATTCACCTGGTCATGTGACGATGTGTCAGGATTTAGCACAAACATTACTCACCACAACTTGACGATCAACTCATATGCTATCAAAAGGCATTATGTCTGGAGATTCAGAGTTTTCTTTTATCTCTTTTCCTGTAATTGCATGATTTACTTATAATCATTTCTATGTTCGTTATCAGATTGTTTTCCTTAGTTGGAACTACGTTTGACCTAAATTCTCGAGAAAGAGATACGTAGCCAACCTATGTAGGCCTTGGTCATTTTCTTAGTTAAAATTTGTATTTTCCCTACCTCCCGAGAGAGGAACTACGTTTGACCTGATTCCTACCAAATGGGATACGTCGGTGCCACAACAGCTCAGTCATACTCTCATAAAGGAAACTGAAACAAAGTTTTTTAGAGGAACTCAAAAATTCAAAACAAAGAGGTCCCTCTTCAACAAATCGAAGTTCAGAGTATGGTGAAACTTCAGCTAGGACAGAAATTTTGAGAAAGGTCTCAAAAATTCTCAAGGGGCTTCTGAAAAACTGTCAATCCCTGACAACATCTAAACTAGGATAGAAACTTTTAGGTTGCCTTCAAAATTTTGCTAAGCATCGTTCCAAGTCTGAAAGCTGCCTTAAGGATTCTCAGCCTGATCAAGAATTCAGAAACAACCGCCATACATCAAGGAATCTATGTCAAAAGCCGAATATGTTCATCTAAGCTTTACGTGACATGACAATTAACAGTGATCTTTCTAAAAAAAAAACCTTTTCTAAATTTGTTGTTTCTAACATGTCAAACATTTTGTCAAAATGTGTATTTTCTACCTTCTATCTACCAAGACGTGGGAGTTCAAAGCAGTTTATCGGGGGACGAGATGAGGAGCAGACAATCGAAGAATCAACACTTATCAATTCACTTTTAAAAATAAGGAATTTTCTGTGGATGCAGGGAAATGTTTTCCAGGTCTTATCTACAAGAGAATAACTGAGTCATAAATAGTTTCATCTCACTCAAACCCCCAACAACTTATCACATCTCATGCATCGTGGAGAGTCATTTTTTCATGCATAGCAGAAAGTCATTTTATCATGCATCGCGAAGAGTCATTTTATCATGTATCACGGAGAGTCATTGAAAGGATCACATCTCATGCATCGTGGAGAATTATTGAAAGGATCACATCTCATGCATCACAGAGAGTCATTGAAAGGATCACATCTCATGTATCGTGGAGAGTCATTGAAAGGATCACTTCTCATGCATCGCGGAGAATCATTGAAAGGATCACATCTCATGCATCGCGGAGAGTCATTGAAATGAGCACATCTTATGCATCGCCGAGAGTCATTGAAAGGATCACATCTTATGCATCGCAGAGAGCCATTTTATTTTTCAGTCGCACCCAGAGCGCCATTGTGTTTTTCAGTTGCCCCCTGAGGGCCATTTTATTTTCTAGTTGCTCCTAGAGAACTATTTTATTTTTCGGTTGCTCCCAGAAAGCCATTTTATTTTTTAGTTGCTCCCAGAGAGCCATTTTATTTTTTTAGTTGCTCCCAGATAGCCATTTTATTTTCTAGTCGTGCCCAGAGCACCATTTTATTTTTCAGCTATTCCTAGAGAGCTATTTTATTTTTCAGTTGCTCCTAGAGAGCCATTTATTTTCTAATTGCCCCCAGAGGGCCTTTTTATTTCCAGTTGCCAAGAAGGCCATTGCATATTTATCCCCGACAAGGCTATTATATTTTTCAGTTGCCAAGAGGGTCATTGCATGTTCATCGCCGACAAGGCCATTTTTATTTTCAGTTACCGAGAGGGCCATTGCATATTCATTGCCGACAAGGCTATTTTACTTCCAGTGTTAGTCAGTTTTCTTTGAATTAACTCATTTTTCAAACTTAGTCAACTTTTTTTTGCAGATTTAGTCAATTTTACAAAGATAGTCAATTTTCAAATTTAGTCAATCTTTCAAATCTAGTCATCCTTTTGCAAGTTTAGTCAAATTCTTTCAAGTTTAGTCAAATTCTTTCAGATTTGGCTAAATTTTTTCAAGTTTAGTCAATTTTTTCAAATTTAGTCAACATTTTCAAGTTTAGTCAGTTTTCTTTGAATTAACTCATTTTTCAAACTTAGTCAACTTTTTTTTTGGAAGATTTAGTCAATTTTACAAAGATAGTCAATTTTCAAATTTAGTCAGTTCTTTCAAATCTAGTCATCATTTTGCAAGTTTAGTCAAATTCTTTCAAGTTTAGTCAAATTCTTTCAGATTTAGCCAAATTTTTTCAAGTTTAGTCAATTCTTTCAAATTTAGCCAACATTTTCAAGTTTAGTTAATTCTTTCAAATTTAGCCATCATTTTCAAGTTTCGTCACATTCTTTCAAATTTAGCCGATTCTTGAAAAATTAGTCAACTTTCAAACTAGTAAACTTTTCCAAAGTCGATCAAAATCTTTAAAAGTTAGTCAATTTCCTAATCGTCGGTCAATCGCGCGTTAGCGACCATTTTGAGTGATTAAGTTCTTCTTAAAGTGAAAATTAAATCCGAACCCTTCCTCTGGTATATTTGTAAAAGATTTTTCTGTTAGGTCTTTTAAACTAGCGGCCATTTTGAGTGATTAAGTTCTTCTCAAAGTGAAAATTGAACCCGAACCATTCCTTTGGTATTTTTAAAAACATTTTTCTGTTAGATCTTTTAAAATATTTATTGGTTTCCTAATTATCCTTAAAATTAGGTGGTGACTCTTTCAAATTTCAGGAATTTGGTTTATACTTAAATTAATTAAGTATTAAATCAAATTTTTGAAAAAGTAAAGTCATTTATTTTCGAATTAACAGGTTGAAGTTTGAACTTTTAAAAAATATTTTATAAAAGAGATAAAAAAAATAAAAGGGGCGGGGATTGTTGGGGGTGGGGGCAATAGAGTAGGTGAGAAAAATATTTTAAATTTTATTTTTTAAAAATAATATATTTTGGAAGAATATTTATACTTTAATATTTTACTTTTGATTAATATTAATATTTTTATTTAATTTTTGTCAATGTGACATGCTATGTGGCAAGATTTTGTACAATAAAAGAGAGTGTATTACAATACTTTAGTTGTGAAATTCAAAAAAATGATACAGTTTAGGTGTGTTTTGTATACTTATCTCTTATTTTTATTCTTTTTATCATCTTTAAACCTTATAACAATATGGGTAATAAGGTGGTATTATTAACACTTATATCTTTTTTAGTAGTAAATTAAAATTGTATACGAAATTGAAGATCTTTATAATAAATGAATGATACATTTGATCTTCTTTTTTTTTTTCAAATTTCTTAAAATAAATTATTATTCTTATTTTTGCTCTTCAAAAGTTGATTTGTCATCAAATTTTGTGCCGAACACAGTTTGAATACCAAGGAGCATATAACATAAGGCGTTCATCTACACTTTTAATTATTTTATTTGTCTTTATCTTTATTCTGAAAATTTGCTTTGAATTCTATGTATTCACTTTATATATGGTATATTGGTAAACATATTCGCGCTTCACGCGGGCATAAAATGATAAATAAAATATTATTATATAATTTGTGGAATTAAAAAAATCTCTATCAACTAAAAATCTTTGTCAGACTTTAACATGAGCTACATTGATTAGAAGAAAAAACATATTTAAACTTTATATGTAATACAATAGTTTCTAGTTTCTTCTTACTGAAGAGATTCCCTCACATTATTACACTGCATAAGAAATATATGTGATATACTAGTATAATGATTCGTAATACAATAGTCTCTAGTTTTTTCTTACTGAAGAGATTCCCTCACATTATTACACTGCATAAGAAATATATGTGATTAAAAATTATTAATTAGTAAAAATGTTTAAGTAATCTAATTAAGTTTATATATCTTAATAATAAAATTAATAAAATAATCTAAAGTTATTGAGTTCTTTCCATATAGAATATTTAGCATTATAAATTTATCTCAAGAACTTTTATTAATGTAATATTGCTAAAATGGTAGTTATCTTAAATAATGTATTTGGATTATGATATTATTTCTCGATATAATTATTTTTTCGAGAGTGTTTGTACTTCCTAACTTGAATGTTAAATTACTATAATAACTTGGGTGCCTGACTTTTTTCTTTTGTTGTCATCATGCCTACTATATTTATAATGCAGATTGATATTAGACTGATCAATTCCCTTGTTCTCTTAGAGATCCTCCAGGTATTGCCTACCATCCAGCTCAGAATAAATTGGTGTATTCTACTGCAAGACTACATGTTTGAACTAACCTAGTCTAAGAAACTTGGTTCATCTGAATATGATGATTAGAGATAGTTATGTCACGACCTGACCCCATGGGCCGTGACTAATGCCCCGATTGGGCACCGAAACATAAACACAAAGCCATATTGCAAACAAATAGCTTATTTTTACAGATATTTCGACAGAGTTTCCTTAATTTTACTGACTATCCCAAATATCCTGCATGCAGAAAATCCCAACAGACAGCATATACATATACATACGGGCCGACAAGGCCATCACGGGTTAAAACTGCTCATCATACACATCATACATGTACAGTCATATAAACTGGCACAATCCCACATACACAGGCGTCCACAGACCTTTAACTAAACAAACAGAATCATAGGACAGGACAGGGCCCCGTCGTACCCTCGAATGAACATATATGCAAAAATAGTAAACAAGTGTATATACCAAAAGTTCTCTTCAAAGCAAAGGGAGCACTTCAGACAGTAGGTACGAATCCTAAGCTGAGGGATCTGCAACCTGTACGTCAGTACCTGTGGGCATGAAATGCAGCCCTCGAAGAAAATGGGGTCAGTACGGAATACGTACCAAATATGTAAAGCAGAATGTACAAAATGTAAAACAAAGTAGTTGTCAAAATGGAGGTAGGAAAATCAAATGCATATCCAAACCATCAAAATGTTTATTTTCAAAATACCAAATCATGCTTAACGGACCGGAACAATGGCGCGTCCAGGCATACACCATCCATAGCATAACGCCAGAAAGTTTCAAATCTCCGAACCAAATCTCCGTCACATATCACAAGCAAAGAATAAGTGAGCCAAGGAAAACCACTGCACTCACAAATCAGAAAGCCCAATTACTGCATCACACTAGCTAAGCGGAGCCCAGCCCTTGGGCAAAGTTGGCCCGCCAAACACAGCGTAACAACAGAACATACATGTATCATAATGCGCATAACTACAGTCGGCCCGGGAACCGGTGAATGATATCATAATAGGCACGAGCAGAGTCGTGAGTAATCATATGCATAAAAATTAGTATCATAAATCCAAAAGATCAGTAAAATATTCATGTTTGAAAAACAAAATATTATTTATTCCATATTTTTTTGTAAAGTTACCAAGATTTCATTAAAAAAAGGGTGTCGCGGGTCCCACGGTCGATGAAACTAGAACTAACCCAACTTAGAAGGACCTTACTTAACCTAGGCCATACAAACTACTAAGGAACGTTTCAAAACTGTTTTCAAGGCAATTCGAGCTGTCTATCAAAAGTTACAGGCGTTTATACTTTTAACATTATTAGAACATAAAGTTGTTCAACTTATCTACTTCTTCATACTCTTACCGTTTGTGAGCTAATAAGACACAAAGGACAAGGACATGATTAATTTTCATAAGAATGTCAAAGATTGAACATAAAACATACTTAAGCCTGAATTGCAAGGAAAGGGGATCTTTGAGGCTCATCTCATTTTCTATGTTTAACTAAGTCATGCCAAAGAATGGAATGCTTTACATATCTCAATCCCTTCTCCAAACCAATCCCAACGCAAGGTCGATCCAACTTATACTTCTTGATGTCCAATATCTACAAACAATTCACAATAACGCCTAACGATTAGCTAAAGGCCTTTTTGGCCCTTAATTTCCAAATTTGCCCCCAATTCTATAAAAATTTTGGCAGTACTTTCCCTTAAAAGTAGGCTGCCCCGAGAATCAACTCGACTCAAATCAAGCAACAACAACAATAATAGCAACCCAACAACATTAGCAATCATTTCAAATGTCATTATAACACAAATACACTAAATAACATCATTTTTTCATAACTACAAAAATAGGTCACCATGCTTGTATATACATGTAGATGATGTTCAAGCATTCTTTTACCCTCCAATAATTACATTACACCAACTAAACATCAAATGTATACTTCCAAGGCAACATAACATTGGACTACATACATAGATCCAAATTCGGCCAACCCCTCAAATATACATATATAGATAATTTTCAACACTTCTTTAACCCCACAAGAATCATATTCATGCTATTTAAACATAATCTCATGATTCCAATACAATAGAACACTATAACATGCACATACCAAATTCGGCCTCCAACCACATCTTCAACAAGTTCTATTTCATGATTAACCTTCTAATTAGCATACTACAACATACATACAATCTTAATAATACCTAAAACAATACTAAAAATCACCTTACCTCTTAAACTCCTTAAATGAGATCAAATTGCCAAAGTCGTAGAAAGAGGCATTTTCTCGCTCAAATAACACCTCCACGCTACTTAGGGGGCTTGATATATGAGGTTTGTAGTGTCAAAATATTTATGGAATCGAAAAACGCAAATTTTAGTTTTTTTAGCCTGCTAACCCGAGAGCTTTTTCTTGGAGGGGTTCTTGTTCTTGGAAATTTTCTAAGTATGGAACTTAGTAGAAAGAATGAAGAGGTGTTATGTATATATAACCACACAATCTTGACCCCACCCCCACACATAGACCACTAAGAAAGTAACACAAATTAAGGTGGAGCACTCTTCTTGTTCTAGAACTTTTTCTTTTTTTTCCTACACAAAATTATTACAACAAGAGAGATAATCTTATATGTATGCATATATATATTTGTCTATACACATCTTGCCAAGTGTACTATACTTGGTCCAAATAGAGTTCAAGACCCCAACTTTACAATATTTCACTCTTGATCCTAAACTTTCCAATAATGCCCCTTTGATCCTAAATTTTCCAATAATGACACTTAGGTCCCAATTTTTCATAACCGTATCAATGAACAAAATACGAGTTCTAACAAGGTACGTGTGGACGTGTTTCTAGTTTTGTCCCTTTTTAAAATCTGTATGCATAAGTTAAACTCGCTACCGTAAGTTAGTAACAAATGATGGGAAATTAGGCTTTATCATTTGTGAATCTGTCGACTTTTTGGAAAAGTTCCAAATAATGTTCCTAGTCTAAATTCCTGTTCAAAATTTGTTGTAATATTCTGTAAAAGTGAAATCCCTATAAATGGCTGAAGAGCCATCTTCAGTTAATGTTTTTTGGAGCAGTATAATGGAACTATCAGAGGGACAGAGGGAAGAAGCCACACATATCCTTGCTTTCTCTGAATTTACAGTAGCTCTATGACATACACTTTTGTACTTCTATTACTTCATGCTTGCACATCTAATAATACAAGTCTTTCAACATAACTCTTAACATTTTACACTATCATACCATTAAATTAGACTACATATCGAAGTCTGATTCATTTCATATAAAATTTTAAGTTGATATGTATAGGATAAATTTTTAAATTAATTATATTTTCAAGACACTCACACCTCACCGCCATCACCATACCAAAATTCGATATCATGGGCTATCATCCCCTTCAATAATTCAATGTTGTCAATTTCCTGCATAATAGAAACAAAAAAGCCTGGAGGCCTCAAGTAGCATAAACAAACGTATATGACATAAATGCTCTTCTTCTAAGTATCCCACAATACAATGAGCCAATTTTGGGGAAAGAATATAAGTGACAAGTAGGAGTTGAAGAAGAGGCCTTACACTGTTCGTACCAATTTGGCTTTGCACTTCCATGAAGTCATCATATGCATCCTCTCATTTTTGACTTCATCAAGCAGAGCTTTGATCCATTTACCACTCTATTGGAATAGCCTCAATGACTTGCAGTGCAACAACATAGCTCCTACCATTCTAGGCACCGCTATCACTGTTTCTAACATCATTGCTTTGCAACCATATCTTCTCTGCAGTACATAAATTAATACACACAAAATTTAATTAAGATTGAATTCACTATAAGCAAATCATTGTAACATTTTGAAATTATGCAAGATGACATATAATCTTTTCGTAAGACCTCTAACAAAGTTTTGGATATTCCAAAAGCCAAACTAAACTTCACGTGCGAAGGAAAATAATTTGTTTTATTGATATTATGATCATAATAAAGCCTTCCAATATTCGGGGAATTGGTTACTTGAAAAAATATATCAGTGGGCTATCAAAGGACATTAAAAGTCCAATGAGCAAATTTGTCTAAGAAGGTGACAGGCGCTTGATGTTTTGTAAGATTTATTGATGTATTAGCCTGGTAAGTCTCCCATACCTACACCACAAAAATCCACCATGAATCCCACAAACTATTCTCAAAAAATACAAAAAAACCAAAAAAATATATGAATTGCCAAACAACATTTTAATAGGCGCCTTGCCTTAGATAGTATCCCAAAGAAAGGCAACAAGCTTGTAAAAGCTCTTAATAACCAAGGCAAAGTAGTAACTATAAGAAAAACATTAAAATTTAACAATATACAGATTAAAAGTCTATCATTCCCTTCAATAACTTAATTTCCTGTGTAATAGAAGCAAAACAACCTAGAGGCATCAAGTAACATAAGCAAACATACGCGGCGTAAATGATAATGTAACAGGGTATGGGAGTATAGGTAGATCATATAGTTGATGTTGATTAACAGAACAGGGTTGAAATAGGTTATGGGGAGAACGCAAAGAGCATATGATCAATGTTAAAGATAGGGATGGGCATAAGTGTTGCATAGGAAATAAATGATTGGCGAAGGGAAGATGCGGCAGTGAGGATTTGATATGCATACCTGGCAGCTTAGAGTGGTAGTTCGAACGATTTAGAGGGCGGTGGTAGAAGACTCAAAGGGCTCATGAGAAAGAATTGATGCAATACCTGGCAGCTTGGAGTGGCAATTTGAACAAGTCAGAGGGTGGCGGCATAAGATTCAAAGGGTGCATAAGTAAAGCTTTGGAGGAAGTAAGGGCAAAATTGATTATTGGAGTGGTAATTTAAACGAGTCAGAGGGTGGCAATATAAGATTCAAAGGGTGCATAAGTGAAACTTTGGATGAAGCGAAGGAAAAACCAACTGGCCGATATTTATGAGATGATGGAGGAGATCGCAGGAATAAAGAGGTATATAAGCTTCAAGTGACGTTTCACAGGAGAAACAACATTTGGAAGACAAGGGTAGAATGAAAATTCTAAAGAAGTAAAATATTTGTATGAGTTTTGTGGCGCCATGTAGATGGGATGTATATCCCCTTCATATATATATATATATATATATATATATATATATATATATATATAGACGGAATGATTTAATTAATTAATTTTTTTAAAAAGAAACACCCCAAGATCATGTAAAAATTACGTACTTACTGAGGAGGACTTGTTATTAGCTTAACATAGTAATCATAACATTTTTGAGTAGGAACAATTCTCGTTCAAATAGCAAAGATAACAAAAGCTTGCACTTAAATGTACACTAACTTAGATCAGTAGATAGGCCCTCTTAAACGAAGTTTATCCCGAATACGACTCAAAACAATAGGATGAAAGATAAATCA